>CATIWC010000201.1:0-36346 GCA_948472305.1 Vicia faba
CACCATATTCATATTGTATTATGGTATAATAGATGTAAACAATTTCAATATTTTTCTTCTTCTCCATCACCAAATTTTAGGTTACTTCATCACTAAGAAACTAAGTTAAAAGACTATTACTTAATGACACATATTCCATATACATTTGAAATAATTCAAATTATCTAATGAGTCTCGATAGTATATTTATCCACCATATTCATATTGTATTATGGTATAGTAGATGTAAACAATTTCAATATTTTTCTACTTCTCTATCACCAAATTTTAGGTTACTTCATCACTAAGAAACTAAGTTAAAAGACTATTACTTAATGACACATATTCCATATACATTTGAAATAATTGAAATTATCTAATGAGTCTCGATAGTATATTTATCCACCATATTCATATTGTATTATCGTATAATAGATGTAAACAATTTCAATATTTTTCTTCTTCTCCATCACCAAATTTTAGGTTACTTCATCACTAAGAAACTAAGTTAAGAGTCTATTACTTAATGACACATATTCCATATACATTTGAAATAATTCAAATCATCTAATGAGTCTCGATAGTATATTTATTCACCATATTCATATTGTATTATGGTATAATAGATGTAAACAGTTTCAGTATTTTCTAATTCTCCATCACCAAATTTTAGGTTACTTCATCACTAAGAAACTAAGTTAAGAGACTATTACTTAATGACACATATTCCATATACATTTGAAATAATTCAAATTATCTAATGAGTCTCGATAGTATATTTATCCACCATATTCATATTGTAATATCGTATAATAGATGTAAACAATTTCAATATTTTTCTTCTTCTCCATCACCAATCTTAGGTTACTTCATCACTAAGAAACTAAGTTACGAGACTATTAATTAATGACACATATTCCATATACATTTGAAATAATTAAAATTATCTAATGAGTCTCGATACTATATTTATCCACCATATTCATATTGTATTATGGTATAATAGATGTAAACAGTTTCAGTATTTTCTAATTCTCTATCACCAAATTTTAGGTTACTTCATCATTAAGAAACTAAGTTAAAAGACTATTACTTAATGACACATATTCCATATACATTTGAAATATTTCAAATTATCTAATGAGTCTCGATATTATATTTATTCACCATATTCATATTGTATTATGTTATAATAGATGTAAACAGTTTCGGTATTTTCTAATTCTCCATCACCAAATTTTAGGTTACTTCATCACTAAGAAACCAAGTTAAAAGACTATTACTTAATGATATTCCATATACATTTGAAATATTTCAAATTATCTAATGAGTCTCGATAGTATATTTATTCACCATATTCAAATTGTATTATGGTATAATAGATGTAAACAATTTCCGTATTTTCTAATTCTCCATCACCAAATTTTAGGTTACTTCATCACTAAGAAACCAAGTTAAAAGACTATTACTTAATGACACATATTCCATATACATTTGAAATAATTCAAATTATCTAATGAGTCTCGATAGTATATTTATCCACCATATTCATATTGTATTATGGTATAATAGATGTAAACAATTTCAATATTTTTCTTCTTCTCCATCACCAAATTTTAGGTTACTTCATCACTAAGAAACTAAGTTAAAAGACTATTACTTAATGACACATATTCCATATACATTTGAAATAATTCAAATTATCTAATGAGTCTCGATAGTATATTTATCCACCATATTCATATTGTATTATGGTATAATAGATGTAAACAATTTCAATATTTTTCTACTTCTCTATCACCAAATTTTAGGTTACTTCATCACTAAGAAACTAAGTTAAAAGACTATTACTTAATGACACATATTCCATATACATTTGAAATAATTGAAATTATCTAATGAATCTCGATAGTATATTTATCCACCATATTCATATTGTATTATCGTATAATAGATGTAAACAATTTCAATATTTTTCTTCTTCTCCATCACCAAATTTTAGGTTACTTCATCACTAAGAAACTAAGTTAAGAGACTATTACTTAATGACACATATTCCATATACATTTGAAATAATTCAAATCATCTAATGAGTCTCGATAGTATATTTATTCACCATATTCATATTGTATTATGGTATAATAGATGTAAACAGTTTCAGTATTTTCTAATTCTCCATCACCAAATTTTAGGTTACTTCATCACTAAGAAACTAAGTTAAGAGACTATTACTTAATGACACATATTCCATATACATTTGAAATAATTCAAATTATCTAATGAGTCTCGATAGTATATTTATCCACCATATTCATATTGTATTATCGTATAATAGATGTAAACAATTTCAATATTTTTCTTCTTCTCCATCACCAAATTTTAGGTTACTTCATCACTAAGAAACTAAGTTAAGAGACTATTACTTAATGACACATATTCCATATACATTTGAAATAATTCAAATCATCTAATGAGTCTCGATAGTATATTTATTCACCATATTCATATTGTATTATGGTATAATAGATGTAAACAGTTTCAGTATTTTCTAATTCTCCATCACCAAATTTTAGGTTACTTCATCACTAAGAAACTAAGTTAAGAGACTATTACTTAATGACACATATTCCATATACATTTGAAATAATTCAAATTATCTAATGAGTCTCGATAGTATATTTATCCACCATATTCATATTGTATTATCGTATAATAGATGTAAACAATTTCAATATTTTTCTTCTTCTCCATCACCAAATCTTAGGTTACTTCATCACTAAGAAACTAAGTTACGAGACTATTAATTAATGACACATATTCCATATACATTTGAAATAATTCAAATTATCTAATGAGTCTCGATAGTATATTTATTCACCATATTCAAATTGTATTATGGTAAAATAGATGTAAACAATTTCCGTATTTTCTAATTCTCCATCACCAAATTTTAGGTTACTTCATCACTAAGAAACCAAGTTAAAAGACTATTACTTAATGACACATATTCCATATACATTTGAAATAATTCAAATTATCTATGAGTCTCGATAGTATATTTATCCACCATATTCATATTGTATTATGGTATAATAGATGTATACAATTTCAATATTTTTCTTCTTCTCCATCACCAAATTTTAGGTTACTTCATCACTAAGAAACTAAGTTAAAAGATTATTACTTAATGACACATATTCCATATACATTTGAAATAATTCAAATTATCTAATGAGTCTCGATAGTATATTTATCCACCATATTCATATTGTATTATGGTATAATAGATGTAAACAATTTCAATATTTTTCTACTTCTCTATCACCAAATTTTAGGTTACTTCATCACTAAGAAACTAAGTTAAAAGACTATTACTTAATGACACATATTCCATATACATTTGAAATAATTGAAATTATCTAATGAGTCTCGATAGTATATTTATCCACCATATTCATATTGTATTATCGTATAATAGATGTAAACAATTTCAATATTTTTCTTCTTCTCCATCACCAAATTTTAGGTTACTTCATCACTAAGAAACTAAGTTAAGAGACTATTACTTAATGACACATATTCCATATACATTTGAAATAATTCAAATCATCTAATGAGTCTCGATAGTATATTTATTCACCATATTCATATTGTATTATGGTATAATAGATGTAAACAGTTTCAGTATTTTCTAATTCTCCATCACCAAATTTTAGGTTACTTCATCACTAAGAAACTAAGTTAAGAGACTATTACTTAATGACACATATTCCATATACATTTGAAATAATTCAAATTATCTAATGAGTCTCGATAGTATATTTATCCACCATATTCATATTGTATTATCGTATAATAGATGTAAACAATTTCAATATTTTTCTTCTTCTCCATCACCAAATTTTAGGTTACTTCATCACTAAGAAACTAAGTTAAGAGACTATTACTTAATGACACATATTCCATATACATTTGAAATAATTCAAATCATCTAATGAGTCTCGATAGTATATTTATTCACCATATTCATATTGTATTATGGTATAATAGATGTAAACAGTTTCAGTATTTTCTAATTCTCCATCACCAAATTTTAGGTTACTTCATCACTAAGAAACTAAGTTAAGAGACTATTACTTAATGACACATATTCCATATACATTTGAAATAATTCAAATTATCTAATGAGTCTCGATAGTATATTTATCCACCATATTCATATTGTATTATCGTATAATAGATGTAAACAATTTCAATATTTTTCTTCTTCTCCATCACCAAATCTTAGGTTACTTCATCACTAAGAAACTAAGTTACGAGACTATTAATTAATGACACATATTCCATATACATTTGAAATAATTCAAATTATCTAATGAGTCTCGATAGTATATTTATTCACCATATTCAAATTGTATTATGGTATAATAGATGTAAACAATTTCCGTATTTTCTAATTCTCCATCACCAAATTTTAGGTTACTTCATCACTAAGAAACCAAGTTAAAAGACTATTACTTAATGACACATATTCCATATACATTTGAAATAATTCAAATTATCTAATGAGTCTCGATAGTATATTTATCCACCATATTCATATTGTATTATGGTATAATAGATGTATACAATTTCAATATTTTTCTTCTTCTCCATCACCAAATTTTAGGTTAAATCATCACTAAGAAACTAAGTTAAAAGATTATTACTTAATGACACATATTCCATATACATTTGAAATAATTCAAATTATCTAATGAGTCTCGATAGTATATTTATCCACCATATTCATATTGTATTATGGTATAATAGATGTAAACAATTTCAATATTTTTCTACTTCTCTATCACCAAATTTTAGGTTACTTCATCACTAAGAAACTAAGTTAAAAGACTATTACTTAATGACACATATTCCATATACATTTGAAATAATTTAAATTATCTAATGAGTCTCGATAGTATATTTATCCACCATATTCATATTGTATTATCGTATAATAGATGTAAACAATTTCAATATTTTTCTTCTTCTCCATCACCAAATTTTAGGTTACTTCATCACTAAGAAACTAAGTTAAGAGACTATTACTTAATGACACATATTCCATATACATTTGAAATAATTCAAATCATCTAATGAGTCTCGATAGTATATTTATTCACCATATTCATATTGTATTATGGTATAATAGATGTAAACAGTTTCAGTATTTTCTAATTCTCCATCACCAAATTTTAGGTTACTTCATCACTAAGAAACTAAGTTAAGAGACTATTACTTAATGACACATATTCCATATACATTTGAAATAATTCAAATTATCTAATGAGTCTCGATAGTATATTTATCCACCATATTCATATTGTATTATCGTATAATAGATGTAAACAATTTCAATATTTTTCTTCTTCTCCATCACCAAATTTTAGGTTACTTCATCACTAAGAAACTAAGTTAAGAGACTATTACTTAATGACACATATTCCATATACATTTGAAATAATTCAAATCATCTAATGAGTCTCGATAGTATATTTATTCACCATATTCATATTGTATTATGGTATAATAGATGTAAACAGTTTCAGTATTTTCTAATTCTCCATCACCAAATTTTAGGTTACTTCATCACTAAGAAACTAAGTTAAGAGACTATTACTTAATAACACATATTCCATATACATTTGAAATAATTCAAATTATCTAATGAGTCTCGATAGTATATTTATCCACCATATTCATATTGTATTATCGTATAATAGATGTAAACAATTTCAATATTTTTCTTCTTCTCCATCACCAAATCTTAGGTTACTTCATCACTAAGAAACTAAGTTACGAGACTATTAATTAATGACACATATTCCATATACATTTGAAATAATTCAAATTATCTAATGAGTCTCGATACTATATTTATCCACCATATTCATATTGTATTATGGTATAATAGATGTAAACAGTTTCAGTATTTTCTAATTCTCTATCACCAAATTTTAGGTTACTTCATCATTAAGAAACTAAGTTAAAAGACTATTACTTAATGACACATATTCCATATACATTTGAAATATTTCAAATTATCTAATGAGTCTCGATATTATATTTATTCACCATATTCATATTGTATTATGTTATAATAGATGTAAACAGTTTCCGTATTTTCTAATTCTCCATCACCAAATTTTAGGTTACTTCATCACTAAGAAACCAAGTTAAAAGACTATTACTTAATGATATTCCATATACATTTGAAATATTTCAAATTATCTAATGAGTCTCGATAGTATATTTATTCACCATATTCAAATTGTATTATGGTATAATAGATGTAAACAATTTCCGTATTTTCTAATTCTCCATCACCAAATTTTAGGTTACTTCATCACTAAGAAACCAAGTTAAAAGACTATTACTTAATGACACATATTCCATATACATTTGAAATAATTCAAATTATCTAATGAGTCCCGATAGTATATTTATCCACCATATTCATATTGTATTATGGTATAATAGATGTAAACAATTTCAATATTTTTATTCTTCTCCATCACCAAATTTTAGGTTACTTCATCACTAAGAAACTAAGTTAAAAGACTATTACTTAATGACACATATTCCATATACATTTGAAATAATTCAAATTATCTAATGAGTCTCGATAGTATATTTATCCACCATATTCATATTGTATTATGGTATAATAGATGTAAACAATTTCAATATTTTTCTACTTCTCTATCACCAAATTTTAGGTTACTTCATCACAAAGAAACTAAGTTAAAAGACTATTACTTAATGACACATATTCCATATACATTTGAAATAATTGAAATTATCTAATGAGTCTCGATAGTATATTTATCCACCATATTCATATTGTATTATCGTATAATAGATGTAAACAATTTCAATATTTTTCTTCTTCTCCATCACCAAATTTTAGGTTACTTCATCACTAAGAAACTAAGTTAAGAGACTATTACTTAATGACACATATTCCATATACATTTGAAATAATTCAAATCAACTAATGAGTCTCGATAGTATATTTATTCACCATATTCATATTGTATTATGGTATAATAGATGTAAACAGTTTCAGTATTTTCTAATTCTCCATCACCAAATTTTAGGTTACTTCATCACTAAGAAACTAAGTTAAGAGACTATTACTTAATGACACATATTCCATATACATTTGAAATAATTCAAATTATCTAATGAGTCTCGATAGTATATTTATCCACCATATTCATATTGTATTATCGTATAATAGATGTAAACAATTTCAATATTTTTCTTCTTCTCCATCACCAAATCTTAGGTTACTTCATCACTAAGAAACTAAGTTACGAGACTATTAATTAATGACACATATTCCATATACATTTGAAATAATTCAAATTATCTAATGAGTCTAGATACTATATGTATCCACCATATTCATATTGTATTATGGTATAATAGATGTAAACAGTTTCAGTATTTTCTAATTCTCTATCACCAAATTTTAGGTTACTTCATCATTAAGAAACTAAGTTAAAAGACTATTACTTAATGACACATATTCCATATACATTTGAAATATTTCAAATTATCTAATGAGTCTCGATATTATATTTATTCACCATATTCATATTGTATTATGTTATAATAGATGTAAACAGTTTCCGTATTTTCTAATTCTCCATCACCAAATTTTAGGTTACTTCATCACTAAGAAACCAAGTTAAAAGACTATTACTTAATGATATTCCATATACATTTGAAATATTTCAAATTATCTAATGAGTCTCGATAGTATATTTATTCACCATATTCAAATTGTATTATGGTATAATAGATGTAAACAATTTCCGTATTTTCTAATTCTCCATCACGAAATTTTAGGTTACTTCATCACTAAGAAACCAAGTTAAAAGACTATTACTTAATGACACATATTCCATATACATTTGAAATAATTCAAATTATCTAATGAGTCTCGATAGTATATTTATCCACCATATTCATATTGTATTATGGTATAATAGATGTAAACAATTTCAATATTTTTCTTCTTCTCCATCACCAAATTTTAGGTTACTTCATCACTAAGAAACTAAGTTAAAAGACTATTACTTAATGACACATATTCCATATACATTTGAAATAATTCAAATTATCTAATGAGTCTCGATAGTATATTTATCAACCATATTCATATTGTATTATGGTATAATAGATGTAAACAATGTCAACATTTTTCTACTTCTCTATCACCAAATTTTAGGTTACTTCATCACTAAGAAACTAAGTTAAAAGACTATTACTTAATGACACATATTCCATATACATTTGAAATAATTGAAATTATCTAATGAGTCTCGATAGTATATTTATCCACCATATTCATATTGTATTATCGTATAATAGATGTAAACAATTTCAATATTTTTCTTCTTCTCCATCACCAAATTTTAGGTTACTTCATCACTAAGAAACTAAGTTAAGAGACTATTACTTAATGACACATATTCCATATACATTTGAAATAATTCAAATCATCTAATGAGTCTCGATAGTATATTTATTCACCATATTCATATTGTATTATGGTATAATAGATGTAAACAGTTTCAGTATTTTCTAATTCTCCATCACCAAATTTTAGGTTACTTCATCACTAAGAAACTAAGTTAAGAGACTATTACTTAATGACACATATTCCATATACATTTGAAATAATTCAAATTATCTAATGAGTCTCGATAGTATATTTATCCACCATATTCATATTGTATTATCGTATAATAGATGTAAACAATTTCAATATTTTTCTTCTTCTCCATCACCAAATCTTAGGTTACTTCATCACTAAGAAACTAAGTTACGAGACTATTAATTAATGACACATATTCCATATACATTTGAAATAATTCAAATTATCTAATGAGTCTAGATACTATATGTATCCACCATATTCATATTGTATTATGGTATAATAGATGTAAACAGTTTCAGTATTTTCTAATTCTCTATCACCAAATTTTAGGTTACTTCATCATTAAGAAACTAAGTTAAAAGACTATTACTTAATGACACATATTCCATATACATTTGAAATATTTCAAATTATCTAATGAGTCTCGATATTATATTTATTCACCATATTCATATTGTATTATGTTATAATAGATGTAAACAGTTTCCGTATTTTCTAATTCTCCATCACCAAATTTTAGGTTACTTCATCACTAAGAAACCAAGTTAAAAGACTATTACTTAATGATATTCCATATACATTTGAAATATTTCAAATTATCTAATGAGTCTCGATAGTATATTTATTCACCATATTCAAATTGTATTATGGTATAATAGATGTAAACAATTTCCGTATTTTCTAATTCTCCATCACGAAATTTTAGGTTACTTCATCACTAAGAAACCAAGTTAAAACTTAATGACACATATTCCATATACATTTGAAATAATTCAAATTATCTAATGAGTCTCGATAGTATATTTATCCACCATATTCATATTGTATTATGGTATAATAGATGTAAACAATTTCAATATTTTTCTTCTTCTCCATCACCAAATTTTAGGTTACTTCATCACTAAGAAACTAAGTTAAAAGACTATTACTTAATGATACATATTCCATATACATTTAAAATAATTCAAATTATCTAATGAGTCTCGATAGTATATTTATCCACCATATTCATATTGTATTATGGTATAATAGATGTAAACAATTTCAATATTTTTCTACTTCTCTATCACCAAATTTTAGGTTACTTCATCACTAAGAAACTAAGTTAAAAGACTATTACTTAATGACACATATTCCATATACATTTGAAATAATTGAAATTATCTAATGAGTCTCGATAGTATATTTATCCACCATATTCATATTGTATTATCGTATAATAGATGTAAACAATTTCAATATTTTTCTTCTTCTCCATCACCAAATTTTAGGTTACTTCATCACTAAGAAACTAAGTTAAGAGACTATTACTTAATGACACATATTCCATATACATTTGAAATAATTCAAATCATCTAATGAGTCTCTATAGTATATTTATTCACCATATTCATATTGTATTCTGGTATAATAGATGTAAACAGTTTCAGTATTTTCTAATTCTCCATCACCAAATTTTAGGTTACTTCATCACTAAGAAACTAAGTTAAGAGACTATTACTTAATGACACATATTCCATATACATTTGAAATAATTCAAATTATCTAATGAGTCTCGATAGTATATTTATCCACCATATTCATATTGTATTATCGTATAATAGATGTAAACAATTTCAATATTTTTCTTCTTCTCCATCACCAAATTTTAGGTTACTTCATCACTAAGAAACTAAGTTAAGAGACTATTACTTAATGACACATATTCCATATACATTTGAAATAATTCAAATCATCTAATGAGTCTCGATAGTATATTTATTCACCATATTCATATTGTATTATGGTATAATAGATGTAAACAGTTTCAGTATTTTCTAATTCTCCATCACCAAATTTTAGGTTACTTCATCACTAAGAAACTAAGTTAAGAGACTATTACTTAATGACACATATTCCATATACATTTGAAATAATTCAAATCATCTAATGAGTCTCAATAGTATATTTATTCACCATATTCATATTGTATTGTGGTATAATAGATGTAAACAGTTTCAGTATTTTCTAATTTTCCATCACCAAATTTTAGGTTACTTCATCACTAAGAAACTAAGTTAAGAGACTATTACTTAATGACACATATTCCATATACATTTGAAATAATTCAAATTATCTAATGAGTCTCGATAGTATATTTATCCACCATATTCATATTGTATTATCGTATAATAGATGTAAACAATTTCAATATTTTTCTTCTTCTCCATCACCAAATCTTAGGTTACTTCATCACTAAGAAACTAAGTTACGAGACTATTAATTAATGACACATATTCCCTATACATTTGAAATAATTCAAATTATCTAATGAGTCTCGATACTATATTTATCCACCATATTCATATTGTATTATGGTATAATAGATGTAAACAGTTTCAGTATTTTCTAATTCTCTATCACCAAATTTTAGGTTACTTCATCATTAAGAAACTAAGTTAAAAGACTATTACTTAATGACACATATTCCATATACATTTGAAATATTTCAAATTATCTAATGAGTCTCGATATTATATTTATTCACCATATTCATATTGTATTATGTTATAATAGATGTAAACAGTTTCCGTATTTTCTAATTCTCCATCACCAAATTTTAGGTTACTTCATCACTAAGAAACCAAGTTAAAAGACTATTACTTAATGATATTCCATATACATTTGAAATATTTCAAATTATCTAATGAGTCTCGATAGTATATTTATTCACCATATTCAAATTGTATTATGGTATAATAGATGTAAACAATTTCCGTATTTTCTAATTCTCCATCACCAAATTTTAGGTTACTTCATCACTAAGAAACCAAGTTAAAATACTATTACTTAATGACACATATTCCATATACATTTGAAATAATTCAAATTATCTAATGAGTCTCGATAGTATATTTATCCACCATATTCATATTGTATTATGGTATAATAGATGTAAACAATTTCAATATTTTTCTTCTTCTCCATCACCAAATTTTAGGTTACTTCATCACTAAGAAACTAAGTTAAAAGACTATTACTTAATGACACATATTCCATATACATTTGAAATAATTCAAATTATCTAATGAGTCTCGATAGTATATTTATCCACCATATTCATATTGTATTATGGTATAATAGATGTAAACAATTTCAATATTTTTCTACTTCTCTATCACCAAATTTTAGGTTACTTCATCACTAAGAAACTAAGTTAAAAGACTATTACTTAATGACACATATTCCATATACATTTGAAATAATTGAAATTATCTAATGAGTCTCGATAGTATATTTATCCACCATATTCATATTGTATTATCGTATAATAGATGTAAACAATTTCAATATTTTTCTTCTTCTCCATCACCAAATTTTAGGTTACTTCATCACTAAGAAACTAAGTTAAGAGACTATTACTTAATGACACAAATTCCATATACATTTGAAATAATTCAAATCATCTAATGAGTCTCGATAGTATATTTATTCACCATATTCATTTGTATTATGGTATAATAGATCTAAACAGTTTCAGTATTTTCTAATTCTCCATCACCAAATTTTAGGTTACTTCATCACTAAGAAACTAAGTTAAGAGACTATTACTTAATGACACATATTCCATATACATTTGAAATAATTCAAATTATCTAATGAGTCTCGATAGTATATTTATCCACCATATTCATATTGTATTATCGTATAATAGATGTAAACAATTTCAATATTTTTCTTCTTCTCCATCACCAAATTTTAGGTTACTTCATCACTAAGAAACTAAGTTAAGAGACTATTACTTAATGACACATATTCCATATACATTTGAAATAATTCAAATCATCTAATGAGTCTCGATAGTATATTTATTCACCATATTCATATTGTATTATGGTATAATAGATGTAAACAGTTTCAGTATTTTCTAATTCTCCATCACCAAATTTTAGGTTACTTCATCACTAAGAAACTAAGTTAAGAGACTATTACTTAATGACACATATTCCATATACATTTGAAATAATTCAAATCATCTAATGAGTCTCAATAGTATATTTATTCACCATATTCATATTGTATTATGTTATAATAGATGTAAACAGTTTCCGTATTTTCTAATTCTCCATCACCAAATTTTAGGTTACTTCATCACTAAGAAACCAAGTTAAAAGACTATTACTTAATGATATTCCATATACATTTGAAATATTTCAAATTATATAATGAGTCTCGATAGTATATTTATTCACCATATTCAAATTGTATTATGGTATAATACATGTAAACAATTTCCGTATTTTCTAATTCTCCATCACCAAATTTTAGGTTACTTCATCACTAAGAAACCAAGTTAAAAGACTATTACTTAATGACACATATTCCATATACATTTGAAATAATTCAAATTATCTAATGAGTCTCGATAGTATATTTATCCACCATATTCATATTGTATTATGGTATAATAGATGTAAACAATTTCAACATTTTTCTTCTTCTCCATCACCAAATTTTAGGTTACTTCATCACTAAGAAACTAAGTTAAAAGACCATTACTTAATGACACATATTCCATATACATTTGAAATAATTCAAATTATCTAATGAGTCTCGATAGTATATTTATCCACCATATTCATATTGTATTATGGTATAATAGATGTAAACAATTTCAATATTTTTCTACTTCTCTATCACCAAATTTTAGGTTACTTCATCACTAAGAAACTAAGTTAAAAGACTAATACTTAATGACACATATTCCATATACATTTGAAATAATTGAAATTATCTAATGAGTCTCGATAGTATATTTATCCACCATATTCATATTGTATTATCGTATAATAGATGTAAACAATTTCAATATTTTTCTTCTTCTCCATCACCAAATTTTAGGTTACTTCATCACTAAGAAACTAAGTTAAGAGACTATTACTTAATGACACATATTCCATATACATTTGAAATAATTCAAATCATCTAATGAGTCTCGATAGTATATTTATTCACCATATTCATATTGTATTATGGTATAATAGATGTAAACAGTTTCAGTATTTTCTAATTCTCCATCACCAAATTTTAGGTTACTTCATCACTAAGAAACTAAGTTAAGAGACTATTACTTAATGACACATATTCCATATACATTTGAAATAATTCAAATTATCTAATGAGTCTCGATAGTATATTTATCCACAATATTCATATTGTATTATCGTATAATAGATGTAAACAATTTCAATATTTTTCTTCTTCTCCATCACCAAATCTTAGGTTACTTCATCACTAAGAAACTAAGTTACGAGACTATTAATTAATGACACATATTCCATATACATTTGAAATAATTCAAATTATCTAATGAGTCTTGATACTATATTTATCCACCATATTCATATTGTATTATGGTATAATAGATGTAAACAGTTTCAGTATTTTCTAATTCTCTATCACCAAATTTTAGGTTACTTCATCATTAAGAAACTAAGTTAAAAGACTATTACTTAATGACACATATTCCATATACATTTGAAATATTTCAAATTATCTAATGAGTCTCGATATTATATTTATTCACCATATTCATATTGTATTATGTTATAATAGATGTAAACAGTTTCCGTATTTTCTAATTCTCCATCACCAAATTTTAGGTTACTTCATCACTAAGAAACCAAGTTAAAAGACTATTACTTAATGATATTCCATATAAATTTGAAATATTTCAAATTATATAATGAGTCTCGATAGTATATTTATTCACCATATTCAAATTGTATTATGGTATAATAGATGTAAACAATTTCCGTATTTTCTAATTCTCCATCACCAAATTTTAGGTTACTTCATCACTAAGAAACCAAGTTAAAAGACTATTACTTAATGACACATATTCCATATACATTTGAAATAATTCAAATTATCTAATGAGTCTCGATAGTATATTTATCCACCATATTCATATTGTATTATGGTATAATAGATGTAAACAATTTCAACATTTTTCTTCTTCTCCATCACCAAATTTTAGGTTACTTCATCACTAAGAAACTAAGTTAAATGACTATTACTTAATGACACATATTCCATATACATTTGAAATAATTCAAATTATCTAATGAGTCTCGATAGTATATTTATCCACCATATTCATATTGTATTATGGTATAATA
The DNA here is from genome assembly GCA_948472305.1 of Vicia faba. Lineage (NCBI taxonomy): Eukaryota > Viridiplantae > Streptophyta > Magnoliopsida > Fabales > Fabaceae > Vicia > Vicia faba. Next base: position 14,854 of record CATIWC010000201.1, read on the forward strand.
GATGTAAACAATTTCAATATTTTTCTACTTCTCTATCACCAAATTTTAGGTTACTTCATCACTAAGAAACTAAGTTAAAAGACTATTACTTAATGACACATATTCCATATACATTTGAAATAATTGAAATTATCTAATGAGTCTCGATAGTATATTTATCCACCATATTCATATTGTATTATCGTATAATAGATGTAAACAATTTCAATATTTTTCTTCTTCTCCATCACCAAATTTTAGGTTACTTCATCACTAAGAAACTAAGTTAAGAGACTATTACTTAATGACACATATTCCATATACATTTGAAATAATTCAAATCATCTAATGAGTCTCGATAGTATATTTATTCACCATATTCATATTGTATTATGGTATAATAGATGTAAACAGTTTCAGTATTTTCTAATTCTCCATCACCAAATTTTAGGTTACTTCATCACTAAGAAACTAAGTTAAGAGACTATTACTTAATGACACATATTCCATATACATTTGAAATAATTCAAATTATCTAATGAGTCTCGATAGTATATTTATCCACAATATTCATATTGTATTATCGTATAATAGATGTAAACAATTTCAATATTTTTCTTCTTCTCCATCACCAAATCTTAGGTTACTTCATCACTAAGAAACTAAGTTACGAGACTATTAATTAATGACACATATTCCATATACATTTGAAATAATTCAAATTATCTAATGAGTCTTGATACTATATTTATCCACCATATTCATATTGTATTATGGTATAATAGATGTAAACAGTTTCAGTATTTTCTAATTCTCTATCACCAAATTTTAGGTTACTTCATCATTAAGAAACTAAGTTAAAAGACTATTACTTAATGACACATATTCCATATACATTTGAAATATTTCAAATTATCTAATGAGTCTCGATATTATATTTATTCACCATATTCATATTGTATTAAGTTATAATAGATGTAAACAGTTTCCGTATTTTCTAATTCTCCATCACCAAATTTTAGGTTACTTCATCACTAAGAAACCAAGTTAAAAGACTATTACTTAATGATATTCCATATACATTTGAAATATTTCAAATTATCTAATGAGTCTCGATAGTATATTTATTCACCATATTCAAATTGTATTATGGTATAATAGATGTAAACAATTTCCGTATTTTCTAATTCTCCATCACCAAATTTTAGGTTTCTTCATCACTAAGAAACCAAGTTAAAAGACTATTACTTAATGACACATATTCCATATACATTTGAAATAATTCAAATTATCTAATGAGTCTCGATAGTATATTTATCCACCATATTCATATTGTATTATGGTATAATAGATGTAAACAATTTCAATATTTTTCTTCTTCTCCATCACCAAATTTTAGGTTACTTCATCACTAAGAAACTAAGTTAAAAGACTATTACTTAATGACACATATTCCATATACATTTGAAATAATTCAAATTATCTAATGAGTCTCGATAGTATATTTATCCACCATATTCATATTGTATTATGGTATAATAGATGTAAACAATTTCAATATTTTTCTACTTCTCTATCACCAAATTTTAGGTTACTTCATCACTAAGAAACTAAGTTAAAAGACTAATACTTAATGACACATATTCCATATACATTTGAAATAATTGAAATTATCTAATGAGTCTCGATAGTATATTTATCCACCATATTCATATTGTATTATCGTATAATAGATGTAAACAATTTCAATATTTTTCTTCTTCTCCATCACCAAATTTTAGGTTACTTCATCACTAAGAAACTAAGTTAAGAGACTATTACTTAATGACACATATTCCATATACATTTGAAATAATTCAAATCATCTAATGAGTCTCGATAGTATATTTATTCACCATATTCATATTGTATTATGGTATAATAGATGTAAACAGTTTCAGTATTTTCTAATTCTCCATCACCAAATTTTAGGTTACTTCATCACTAAGAAACTAAGTTAAGAGACTATTACTTAATGACACATATTCCATATACATTTGAAATAATTCAAATTATCTAATGAGTCTCGATAGTATATTTATCCACAATATTCATATTGTATTATCGTATAATAGATGTAAACAATTTCAATATTTTTCTTCTTCTCCATCACCAAATCTTAGGTTACTTCATCACTAAGAAACTAAGTTACGAGACTATTAATTAATGACACATATTCCATATACATTTGAAATAATTCAAATTATCTAATGAGTCTTGATACTATATTTATCCACCATATTCATATTGTATTATGGTATAATAGATGTAAACAGTTTCAGTATTTTCTAATTCTCTATCACCAAATTTTAGGTTACTTCATCATTAAGAAACTAAGTTAAAAGACTATTACTTAATGACACATATTCCATATACATTTGAAATATTTCAAATTATCTAATGAATATCGATATTATATTTATTCACCATATTGATATTGTATTATGTTATAATAGATGTAAACAGTTTCCGTATTTTCTAATTCTCCATCACCAAATTTTAGGTTACTTCATCACTAAGAAACCAAGTTAAAAGACTATTACTTAATGATATTCCATATAAATTTGAAATATTTCAAATTATATAATGAGTCTCGATAGTATATTTATTCACCATATTCAAATTGTATTATGGTATAATAGATGTAAACAATTTCCGTATTTTCTAATTCTCCATCACCAAATTTTAGGTTACTTCATCACTAAGAAACCAAGTTAAAAGACTATTACTTAATGACACATATTCCATATACATTTGAAATAATTCAAATTATCTAATGAGTCTCGATAGTATATTTATCCACCATATTCATATTGTATTATGGTATAATAGATGTAAACAATTTCAACATTTTTCTTCTTCTCCATCACCAAATTTTAGGTTACTTCATCACTAAGAAACTAAGTTAAATGACTATTACTTAATGACACATATTCCATATACATTTGAAATAATTCAAATTATCTAATGAGTCTCGATAGTATATTTATCCACCATATTCATATTGTATTATGGTATAATAGATGTAAACAATTTCAATATTTTTCTACTTCTCTATCACCAAATTTTAGGTTACTTCATCACTAAGAAACTAAGTTAAAAGACTATTACTTAATGACACATATTCCATATACATTTGAAATAATTGAAATTATCTAATGAGTCTCGATAGTATATTTATCCACCATATTCATATTGTATTATCGTATAATAGATGTAAACAATTTCAATATTTTTCTTCTTCTCCATCACCAAATTTTAGGTTACTTCATCACTAAGAAACTAAGTTAAGAGACTATTACTTAATGACACATATTCCATATACATTTGAAATAATTCAAATCATCTAATGAGTCTCGATAGTATATTTATTCACCATATTCATATTGTATTATGGTATAATAGATGTAAACAGTTTCAGTATTTTCTAATTCTCCATCACCAAATTTTAGGTTACTTCATCACTAAGAAACTAAGTTAAGAGACTATTACTTAATGACACATATTCCATATACATTTGAAATAATTCAAATTATCTAATGAGTCTCGATAGTATATTTATCCACAATATTCATATTGTATTATCGTATAATAGATGTAAACAATTTCAATATTTTTCTTCTTCTCCATCACCAAATCTTAGGTTACTTCATCACTAAGAAACTAAGTTACGAGACTATTAATTAATGACACATATTCCATATACATTTGAAATAATTCAAATTATCTAATGAGTCTTGATACTATATTTATCCACCATATTCATATTGTATTATGGTATAATAGATGTAAACAGTTTCAGTATTTTCTAATTCTCTATCACCAAATTTTAGGTTACTTCATCATTAAGAAACTAAGTTAAAAGACTATTACTTAATGACACATATTCCATATACATTTGAAATATTTCAAATTATCTAATGAGTCTCGATATTATATTTATTCACCATATTCATATTGTATTAAGTTATAATAGATGTAAACAGTTTCCGTATTTTCTAATTCTCCATCACCAAATTTTAGGTTACTTCATCACTAAGAAACCAAGTTAAAAGACTATTACTTAATGATATTCCATATACATTTGAAATATTTCAAATTATCTAATGAGTCTCGATAGTAATATTTATTCACCATATTCAAATTGTATTATGGTATAATAGATGTAAACAATTTCCGTATTTTCTAATTCTCCATCACCAAATTTTAGGTTTCTTCATCACTAAGAAACCAAGTTAAAAGACTATTACTTAATGACACATATTCCATATACATTTGAAATAATTCAAATTATCTAATGAGTCTCGATAGTATATTTATCCACCATATTCATATTGTATTATGGTATAATAGATGTAAACAATTTCAATATTTTTCTTCTTCTCCATCACCAAATTTTAGGTTACTTCATCACTAAGAAACTAAGTTAAAAGACTATTACTTAATGACACATATTCCATATACATTTGAAATAATTCAAATTATCTAATGAGTCTCGATAGTATATTTATCCACCATATTCATATTGTATTATGGTATAATAGATGTAAACAATTTCAATATTTTTCTACTTCTCTATCACCAAATTTTAGGTTACTTCATCACTAAGAAACTAAGTTAAAAGACTATTAGTTAATGACACATATTCCATATACATTTGAAATAATTGAAATTATCTAATGAGTCTCGATAGTATATTTATCCACCATATTCATATTGTATTATCGTATAATAGATGTAAACAATTTCAATATTTTTCTTCTTCTCCATCACCAAATTTTAGGTTACTTCATCACTAAGAAACTAAGTTAAGAGACTATTACTTAATGACACATATTCCATATACATTTGAAATAATTAAAATCATCTAATGTGTCTCGATAGTATATTTATTCACCATATTCATATTGTATTATGGTATAATAGATGTAAACAGTTTCAGTATTTTCTAATTCTCCATCACCAAATCTTAGGTTACTTAATCACTAAGAAACTAAGTTAAGAGACTATTACTTAATGACACATATTCCATATACATTTGAAATAATTCAAATTATCTAATGAGTCTCGATAGTATATTTATCCACCATATTCATATTGTATTATCGTATAATAGATGTAAACAATTTCAATATTTTTCTTCTTCTCCATCACCAAATCTTAGGTTACTTCATCACTAAGAAACTAAGTTACGAGACTATTAATTAATGACACATATTCCATATACATTTGAAATAATTCAAATTATCTAATAAGTCTCGATACTATATTTATCCACCATATTCATATTGTATTATGGTATAATAGATGTAATCAATTTCAGTATTTTCTAATTCTCCATCACCAAATCTTAGGTTACTTCATCACTAAGAAACTAAGTTAAAAGACTATTACTTAATGACACATATTCCATATACATTTGAAATAATTCAAATCATCTAATGAGTCTCGATAGTTTATTTATTCCCCATATTCATATTGTATTATGGTATAATACATGTAAACAGTTTCAATATTTTCTAATTCTCCATCACAAAATCTTAGGTTACTTCATCACTAAGAAACTAAGTTAAAAGACTATTACTTAATAACACAAATTCCATATACATTTGAAATAATTCAAATTATCTAATGAGTCTCGATAGTATATTTATTCACCATATTCATATTGTATTATGGTATAATACATGTAAACAGTTTCAGTATTTTCTAATTCTCCATCACAAAATCTTAGGTTATTTCATCACTAGGAAACTAAGTTAAAAGACTATTACTTAATGACACATATTCCATATACATTTTAAATAATTCAAATTATCTAATGAGTCTCGATAGTATATTTATTCACCATATTCATACTGTATTATGGTATAATAGATGTAAACAGTTTCAGTATTTTCTAATTCTCCTTCACCAAATCTTAGGTTACTTCATCACTAAGAAACTAAGTTAAAAGACTATTACTTAATGACACATATTCCATATACATTTGAAATAATTCAAATTATCTAATGAGTCTGGATACTATATTTATCCACGATATTCATATTGTATTATGGTATAATAGATGTAAACAGTTTCAGTATTTTCTAATTCTCTATCACCAAATTTTAGGTTACTTCATCACTAAGAAAACTAAGTTAAAAGACTATTACTTAATGACACATATTCCATATACATTTGAAATATTTCAAATTATCTAATGAGTCTCGATAGTATATTTATTCACCATATTCATATTGTATTATGGTATAATAGATGTAAACAGTTTCAGTATTTTCTAATTCTCCATCACCAAATTTTAGGTTACTTCATCACTAAGAAACCAAGTTAAAAGACTATTACTTAATGACACATATTCCATATACATTTGAAATATTTCAAATTATCTAATGAGTCTCGATAGTATATTTATTCACCATATTCATATTGTATTATGGTATAATAGATGTAAACAGTTTCCGTATTTTCTAATTCTCCATCACCAAATTTTAGGTTACTTCATCACTAAGAAACCAAGTTAAAAGACTATTACTTAATGACACATATTCCATATACATTTGAAATATTTCAAATTATCTAATGAGTCTCGATAGTATATTTATTCACCATATTCATATTGTATAATGGTATAATAGATGTAAACAATTTCCGTATTTTCTAATTCTCCATCACCAAATTTTAGGTTACTTCATCACTAAGAAACTAAGTTAAAAGACTATTACTTAATGACACATATTCCATATACATTTGAAATAATTGAAATTATCTAATGAGTCTCGATAGTATATTTATCCACCATATTCATATTGTATTATCATATAATAGATGTAAACAATTTCAATATTTTTCTTCTTCTCCATCACCAAATTTTAGGTTACTTCATCCTTAAGAAACTAAGTTAAGAGACTATTACTTAATGACACATATTCCATATACATTTGAAATAATTCAAATTATCTAATGAGTCTCGATAGTATATTTATCCACCATATTCATATTGTATTATCGTATAATAGATGTAAACAATTTCAATATTTTTCTTCTTCTCCATCACCAAATCTTAGGTTACTTCATCACTAAGAAACTAAGTTACGAGACTATTAATTATTGACACATATTCCATATACATTTGAAATAATTCAAATCATCTAATGAGTCTCGATACTATATTTATCCACCATATTCATATTGTATTATGGTATAATAGATGTAAACAGTTTCAGTATTTTTTAATTCTCCTTCACCAAATCTTAGGTTACTTCATCACTAAGAAACTAAGTTAAAAGACTATTACTTAATGACACATATTCCATATACATTTGAAATAATTCAAATTATCTAATGAGTCTGGATACTATATTTATCCCTGATAATCATATTGTATTTTGGTATAATAGATGTAAACAGTTTTAGTATTTTCTAATTCTCTATCACCAAATTTTAGGTTACTTCATCACTAAGAAACTAAGTTAAAAGACTATTACTTAATGACACATATTCCATATACATTTGAAATATTTCAAATTATCTAATGAGTCTCGATAGTATATTTATTCACCATATTCATATTGTATTATGGTATAATAGATGTAAACAGTTTCCGTATTTTCTAATTCTCCATCACAAAATTTTAGGTTACTTCATCACTAAGAAACCAAGTTAAAAGACTATTACTTAATGACACATATTCCATATACATTTGAAATAATTCAAATTATCTAATGAGTCTCGATAGTTTATTTATTCACCATATTCATATTGTATTATGGTATAATACATGTAAACAGTTTCAATATTTTCTAATTCTCCATCACAAAATCTTAGGTTACTTCATCACTAAGAAACTAAGTTAAAAGACTATTACTTAATAACACAAATTCCATATACATTTGAAATAATTCAAATTATCTAATGAGTCTCGATAGTATATTTATTCACCATATTCATATTGTATTATGGTATAATAGATGTAAACAGTTTCAGTATTTTCTAATTCTCCATCACCAAATTTTAGGTTACTTCATCACTAAGAAACTAAGTTAAGAGACTATTACTTAATGACACATATTCCATATACATTTGAAATAATTCAAATTATCTAATGAGTCTCGATAGTATATTTATCCACAATATTCATATTGTATTATCGTATAATAGATGTAAACAATTTCAATATTTTTCTTCTTCTCCATCACCAAATCTTAGGTTACTTCATCACTAAGAAACTAAGTTACGAGACTATTAATTAATGACACATATTCCATATACATTTGAAATAATTCAAATTATCTAATGAGTCTTGATACTATATTTATCCACCATATTCATATTGTATTATGGTATAATAGATGTAAACAGTTTCAGTATTTTCTAATTCTCTATCACCAAATTTTAGGTTACTTCATCATTAAGAAACTAAGTTAAAAGACTATTACTTAATGACACATATTCCATATACATTTGAAATATTTCAAATTATCTAATGAGTCTCGATATTATATTTATTCACCATATTCATATTGTATTATGTATAATAGATGTAAACAGTTTCCGTATTTTCTAATTCTCCATCACCAAATTTTAGGTTACTTCATCACTAAGAAACCAAGTTAAAAGACTATTACTTAATGATATTCCATATAAATTTGAAATATTTCAAATTATATAATGAGTCTCGATAGTATATTTATTCACCATATTCAAATTGTATTATGGTATAATAGATGTAAACAATTTCCGTATTTTCTAATTCTCCATCACCAAATTTTAGGTTACTTCATCACTAAGAACCAAGTTAAAAGACTATTACTTAATGACACATATTCCATATACATTTGAAATAATTCAAATTATCTAATGAGTCTCGATAGTATATTTATCCACCATATTCATATTGTATTATGGTATAATAGATGTAAACAATTTCAACATTTTTCTTCTTCTCCATCACCAAATTTTAGGTTACTTCATCACTAAGAAACTAAGTTAAATGACTATTACTTAATGACACATATTCCATATACATTTGAAATAATTCAAATTATCTAATGAGTCTCGATAGTATATTTATCCACCATATTCATATTGTATTATGGTATAATAGATGTAAACAATTTCAATATTTTTCTACTTCTCTATCACCAAATTTTAGGTTACTTCATCACTAAGAAACTAAGTTAAAAGACTATTACTTAATGACACATATTCCATATACATTTGAAATAATTGAAATTATCTAATGAGTCTCGATAGTATATTTATCCACCATATTCATATTGTATTATCGTATAATAGATGTAAACAATTTCAATATTTTTCTTCTTCTCCATCACCAAATTTTAGGTTACTTCATCACTAAGAAACTAAGTTAAGAGACTATTACTTAATGACACATATTCCATATACATTTGAAATAATTCAAATCATCTAATGAGTCTCGATAGTATATTTATTCACCATATTCATATTGTATTATGGTATAATAGATGTAAACAGTTTCAGTATTTTCTAATTCTCCATCACCAAATTTTAGGTTACTTCATCACTAAGAAACTAAGTTAAGAGACTATTACTTAATGACACATATTCCATATACATTTGAAATAATTCAAATTATCTAATGAGTCTCGATAGTATATTTATCCACAATATTCATATTGTATTATCGTATAATAGATGTAAACAATTTCAATATTTTTCTTCTTCTCCATCACCAAATCTTAGGTTACTTCATCACTAAGAAACTAAGTTACGAGACTATTAATTAATGACACATATTCCATATACATTTGAAATAATTCAAATTATCTAATGAGTCTTGATACTATATTTATCCACCATATTCATATTGTATTATGGTATAATAGATGTAAACAGTTTCAGTATTTTCTAATTCTCTATCACCAAATTTTAGGTTACTTCATCATTAAGAAACTAAGTTAAAAGACTATTACTTAATGACACATATTCCATATACATTTGAAATATTTCAAATTATCTAATGAGTCTCGATATTATATTTATTCACCATATTCATATTGTATTAAGTTATAATAGATGTAAACAGTTTCCGTATTTTCTAATTCTCCATCACCAAATTTTAGGTTACTTCATCACTAAGAAACCAAGTTAAAAGACTATTACTTAATGATATTCCATATACATTTGAAATATTTCAAATTATCTAATGAGTCTCGATAGTATATTTATTCACCATATTCAAATTGTATTATGGTATAATAGATGTAAACAATTTCCGTATTTTCTAATTCTCCATCACCAAATTTTAGGTTTCTTCATCACTAAGAAACCAAGTTAAAAGACTATTACTTAATGACACATATTCCATATACATTTGAAATAATTCAAATTATCTAATGAGTCTCGATAGTATATTTATCCACCATATTCATATTGTATTATGGTATAATAGATGTAAACAATTTCAATATTTTTCTTCTTCTCCATCACCAAATTTTAGGTTACTTCATCACTAAGAAACTAAGTTAAAAGACTATTACTTAATGACACATATTCCATATACATTTGAAATAATTCAAATTATCTAATGAGTCTCGATAGTATATTTATCCACCATATTCATATTGTATTATGGTATAATAGATGTAAACAATTTCAATATTTTTCTACTTCTCTATCACCAAATTTTAGGTTACTTCATCACTAAGAAACTAAGTTAAAAGACTAATACTTAATGACACATATTCCATATACATTTGAAATAATTGAAATTATCTAATGAGTCTCGATAGTATATTTATCCACCATATTCATATTGTATTATCGTATAATAGATGTAAACAATTTCAATATTTTTCTTCTTCTCCATCACCAAATTTTAGGTTACTTCATCACTAAGAAACTAAGTTAAGAGACTATTACTTAATGACACATATTCCATATACATTTGAAATAATTCAAATCATCTAATGAGTCTCGATAGTATATTTATTCACCATATTCATATTGTATTATGGTATAATAGATGTAAACAGTTTCAGTATTTTCTAATTCTCCATCACCAAATTTTAGGTTACTTCATCACTAAGAAACTAAGTTAAGAGACTATTACTTAATGACACATATTCCATATACATTTGAAATAATTCAAATTATCTAATGAGTCTCGATAGTATATTTATCCACAATATTCATATTGTATTATCGTATAATAGATGTAAACAATTTCAATATTTTTCTTCTTCTCCATCACCAAATCTTAGGTTACTTCATCACTAAGAAACTAAGTTACGAGACTATTAATTAATGACACATATTCCATATACATTTGAAATAATTCAAATTATCTAATGAGTCTTGATACTATATTTATCCACCATATTCATATTGTATTATGGTATAATAGATGTAAACAGTTTCAGTATTTTCTAATTCTCTATCACCAAATTTTAGGTTACTTCATCATTAAGAAACTAAGTTAAAAGACTATTACTTAATGACACATATTCCATATACATTTGAAATATTTCAAATTATCTAATGAATATCGATATTATATTTATTCACCATATTGATATTGTATTATGTTATAATAGATGTAAACAGTTTCCGTATTTTCTAATTCTCCATCACCAAATTTTAGGTTACTTCATCACTAAGAAACCAAGTTAAAAGACTATTACTTAATGATATTCCATATAAATTTGAAATATTTCAAATTATATAATGAGTCTCGATAGTATATTTATTCACCATATTCAAATTGTATTATGGTATAATAGATGTAAACAATTTCCGTATTTTCTAATTCTCCATCACCAAATTTTAGGTTACTTCATCACTAAGAAACCAAGTTAAAAGACTATTACTTAATGACACATATTCCATATACATTTGAAATAATTCAAATTATCTAATGAGTCTCGATAGTATATTTATCCACCATATTCATATTGTATTATGGTATAATAGATGTAAACAATTTCAACATTTTTCTTCTTCTCCATCACCAAATTTTAGGTTACTTCATCACTAAGAAACTAAGTTAAATGACTATTACTTAATGACACATATTCCATATACATTTGAAATAATTCAAATTATCTAATGAGTCTCGATAGTATATTTATCCACCATATTCATATTGTATTATGGTATAATAGATGTAAACAATTTCAATATTTTTCTACTTCTCTATCACCAAATTTTAGGTTACTTCATCACTAAGAAACTAAGTTAAAAGACTATTACTTAATGACACATATTCCATATACATTTGAAATAATTGAAATTATCTAATGAGTCTCGATAGTATATTTATCCACCATATTCATATTGTATTATCGTATAATAGATGTAAACAATTTCAATATTTTTCTTCTTCTCCATCACCAAATTTTAGGTTACTTCATCACTAAGAAACTAAGTTAAGAGACTATTACTTAATGACACATATTCCATATACATTTGAAATAATTCAAATCATCTAATGAGTCTCGATAGTATATTTATTCACCATATTCATATTGTATTATGGTATAATAGATGTAAACAGTTTCAGTATTTTCTAATTCTCCATCACCAAATTTTAGGTTACTTCATCACTAAGAAACTAAGTTAAGAGACTATTACTTAATGACACATATTCCATATACATTTGAAATAATTCAAATTATCTAATGAGTCTCGATAGTATATTTATCCACAATATTCATATTGTATTATCGTATAATAGATGTAAACAATTTCAATATTTTTCTTCTTCTCCATCACCAAATCTTAGGTTACTTCATCACTAAGAAACTAAGTTACGAGACTATTAATTAATGACACATATTCCATATACATTTGAAATAATTCAAATTATCTAATGAGTCTTGATACTATATTTATCCACCATATTCATATTGTATTATGGTATAATAGATGTAAACAGTTTCAGTATTTTCTAATTCTCTATCACCAAATTTTAGGTTACTTCATCATTAAGAAACTAAGTTAAAAGACTATTACTTAATGACACATATTCCATATACATTTGAAATATTTCAAATTATCTAATGAGTCTCGATATTATATTTATTCACCATATTCATATTGTATTAAGTTATAATAGATGTAAACAGTTTCCGTATTTTCTAATTCTCCATCACCAAATTTTAGGTTACTTCATCACTAAGAAACCAAGTTAAAAGACTATTACTTAATGATATTCCATATACATTTGAAATATTTCAAATTATCTAATGAGTCTCGATAGTATATTTATTCACCATATTCAAATTGTATTATGGTATAATAGATGTAAACAATTTCCGTATTTTCTAATTCTCCATCACCAAATTTTAGGTTTCTTCATCACTAAGAAACCAAGTTAAAAGACTATTACTTAATGACACATATTCCATATACATTTGAAATAATTCAAATTATCTAATGAGTCTCGATAGTATATTTATCCACCATATTCATATTGTATTATGGTATAATAGATGTAAACAATTTCAATATTTTTCTTCTTCTCCATCACCAAATTTTAGGTTACTTCATCACTAAGAACTAAGTTAAAAGACTATTACTTAATGACACATATTCCATATACATTTGAAATAATTCAAATTATCTAATGAGTCTCGATAGTATATTTATCCACCATATTCATATTGTATTATGGTATAATAGATGTAAACAATTTCAATATTTTTCTACTTCTCTATCACCAAATTTTAGGTTACTTCATCACTAAGAAACTAAGTTAAAAGACTATTAGTTAATGACACATATTCCATATACATTTGAAATAATTGAAATTATCTAATGAGTCTCGATAGTATATTTATCCACCATATTCATATTGTATTATCGTATAATAGATGTAAACAATTTCAATATTTTTCTTCTTCTCCATCACCAAATTTTAGGTTACTTCATCACTAAGAAACTAAGTTAAGAGACTATTACTTAATGACACATATTCCATATACATTTGAAATAATTAAAATCATCTAATGTGTCTCGATAGTATATTTATTCACCATATTCATATTGTATTATGGTATAATAGATGTAAACAGTTTCAGTATTTTCTAATTCTCCATCACCAAATCTTAGGTTACTTAATCACTAAGAAACTAAGTTAAGAGACTATTACTTAATGAAACATATTCCATATACATTTGAAATAATTCAAATTATCTAATGAGTCTCGATAGTATATTTATCCACCATATTCATATTGTATTATCGTATAATAGATGTAAACAATTTCAATATTTTTCTTCTTCTCCATCACCAAATCTTAGGTTACTTCATCACTAAGAAACTAAGTTACGAGACTATTAATTAATGACACATATTCCATATACATTTGAAATAATTCAAATTATCTAATAAGTCTCGATACTATATTTATCCACCATATTCATATTGTATTATGGTATAATAGATGTAATCAATTTCAGTATTTTCTAATTCTCCATCACCAAATCTTAGGTTACTTCATCACTAAGAAACTAAGTTAAAAGACTATTACTTAATGACACATATTCCATATACATTTGAAATAATTCAAATCATCTAATGAGTCTCGATAGTTTATTTATTCCCCATATTCATATTGTATTATGGTATAATACATGTAAACAGTTTCAATATTTTCTAATTCTCCATCACAAAATCTTAGGTTACTTCATCACTAAGAAACTAAGTTAAAAGACTATTACTTAATAACACAAATTCCATATACATTTGAAATAATTCAAATTATCTAATGAGTCTCGATAGTATATTTATTCACCATATTCATATTGTATTATGGTATAATACATGTAAACAGTTTCAGTATTTTCTAATTCTCCATCACAAAATCTTAGGTTATTTCATCACTAGGAAACTAAGTTAAAAGACTATTACTTAATGACACATATTCCATATACATTTTAAATAATTCAAATTATCTAATGAGTCTCGATAGTATATTTATTCACCATATTCATACTGTATTATGGTATAATAGATGTAAACAGTTTCAGTATTTTCTAATTCTCCTTCACCAAATCTTAGGTTACTTCATCACTAAGAAACTAAGTTAAAAGACTATTACTTAATGACACATATTCCATATACATTTGAAATAATTCAAATTATCTAATGAGTCTGGATACTATATTTATCCACGATATTCATATTGTATTATGGTATAATAGATGTAAACAGTTTCAGTATTTTCTAATTCTCTATCACCAAATTTTAGGTTACTTCATCACTAAGAAACTAAGTTAAAAGACTATTACTTAATGACACATATTCCATATACATTTGAAATATTTCAAATTATCTAATGAGTCTCGATAGTATATTTATTCACCATATTCATATTGTATTATGGTATAATAGATGTAAACAGTTTCAGTATTTTCTAATTCTCCATCACCAAATTTTAGGTTACTTCATCACTAAGAAACCAAGTTAAAAGACTATTACTTAATGACACATATTCCATATACATTTGAAATATTTCAAATTATCTAATGAGTCTCGATAGTATATTTATTCACCATATTCATATTGTATTATGGTATAATAGATGTAAACAGTTTCCGTATTTTCTAATTCTCCATCACCAAATTTTAGGTTACTTCATCACTAAGAAACCAAGTTAAAAGACTATTACTTAATGACACATATTCCATATACATTTGAAATATTTCAAATTATCTAATGAGTCTCGATAGTATATTTATTCACCATATTCATATTGTATAATGGTATAATAGATGTAAACAATTTCCGTATTTTCTAATTCTCCATCACCAAATTTTAGGTTACTTCATCACTAAGAAACTAAGTTAAAAGACTATTACTTAATGACACATATTCCATATACATTTGAAATAATTGAAATTATCTAATGAGTCTCGATAGTATATTTATCCACCATATTCATATTGTATTATCATATAATAGATGTAAACAATTTCAATATTTTTCTTCTTCTCCATCACCAAATTTTAGGTTACTTCATCCTTAAGAAACTAAGTTAAGAGACTATTACTTAATGACACATATTCCATATACATTTGAAATAATCAAATTATCTAATGAGTCTCGATAGTATATTTATCCACCATATTCATATTGTATTATCGTATAATAGATGTAAACAATTTCAATATTTTTCTTCTTCTCCATCACCAAATCTTAGGTTACTTCATCACTAAGAAACTAAGTTACGAGACTATTAATTATTGACACATATTCCATATACATTTGAAATAATTCAAATCATCTAATGAGTCTCGATACTATATTTATCCACCATATTCATATTGTATTATGGTATAATAGATGTAAACAGTTTCAGTATTTTTTAATTCTCCTTCACCAAATCTTAGGTTACTTCATCACTAAGAAACTAAGTTAAAAGACTATTACTTAATGACACATATTCCATATACATTTGAAATAATTCAAATTATCTAATGAGTCTGGATACTATATTTATCCCTGATAATCATATTGTATTTTGGTATAATAGATGTAAACAGTTTTAGTATTTTCTAATTCTCTATCACCAAATTTTAGGTTACTTCATCACTAAGAAACTAAGTTAAAAGACTATTACTTAATGACACATATTCCATATACATTTGAAATATTTCAAATTATCTAATGAGTCTCGATAGTATATTTATTCACCATATTCATATTGTATTATGGTATAATAGATGTAAACAGTTTCCGTATTTTCTAATTCTCCATCACAAAATTTTAGGTTACTTCATCACTAAGAAACCAAGTTAAAAGACTATTACTTAATGACACATATTCCATATACATTTGAAATAATTCAAATTATCTAATGAGTCTCGATAGTTTATTTATTCACCATATTCATATTGTATTATGGTATAATACATGTAAACAGTTTCAATATTTTCTAATTCTCCATCACAAAATCTTAGGTTACTTCATCACTAAGAAACTAAGTTAAAAGACTATTACTTAATAACACAAATTCCATATACATTTGAAATAATTCAAATTATCTAATGAGTCTCGATAGTATATTTATTCACCATATTCATATTGTATTATGGTATAATACATGTAAACAGTTTCAGTATTTTCTAATTCTCCATCACAAAATCTTAGGTTACTTCATCACTAAGAAACTAAGTTAAAAGACTATTACTTAATGACACATATTCCATATACATTTTAAATAATTCAAATTATCTAATGAGTCTCGATAGTATATTTATTCACCATATTCATACTGTATTATGGTATAATAGATGTAAACAGTTTCAGTATTTTCTAATTCTCCTTCACCAAATCTTAGGTTACTTCATCACTAAGAAACTAAGTTAAAAGACTATTACTTAATGACACATATTCCATATACATTTGAAATAATTCAAATTATCTAATGAGTCTCGATAGTTTATTTATTCACCATATTCATATTGTATTATGGTATAATACATGTAAACAGTTTCAATATTTTCTAATTCTCCATCACAAAATCTTAGGTTACTTCATCACTAAGAAACTAAGTTAAAAGACTATTACTTAATAACACAAATTCCATATACATTTGAAATAATTCAAATTATCTAATGAGTCTCGATAGTATATTTATTCACCATATTCATATTGTATTATGGTATAATACATGTAAACAAGTTCAGTATTTTCTAATTCTCCATCACAAAATCTTAGGTTACTTCATCACTAAAAAACTAAGTTAAAAGACTATTACTTAATGACACATATTCCATATACATTTTAAATAATTCAAATTATCTAATGAGTCTCGATAGTATATTTATTCACCATATTCATACTGTATTATGGTATAATAGATGTAAACAGTTTCAGTATTTTCTAATTCTCCTTCACCAAATCTTAGGTTACTTCATCACTAAGAAACTAAGTTAAAAGACTATTACTTAATGACACATATTCCATATACATTTGAAATAATTCAAATTATCTAATGAGTCTGGATACTATATTTATACACGATATTCATATTGTATTATGGTATAATAGATGTAAACAGTTTCAGTATTTTCTAATTCTCTATCACCAAATTTTAGGTTACTTCATCACTAAGAAACTAAGTTAAAAGACTATTACTTAATGACACATTTTCCATATACATTTGAAATATTTCAAATTATCTAATGAGTCTTGATAGTATATTTATTCACCATATTCATATTGTATTATGGTATAATAGATGTAAACAGTTTCCGTATTTTCTAATTCTCCATCACCAAATTTTAGGTTACTTCATCACTAAGAAACCAAGTTAAAAGACTATTACTTAATAACACATATTCCATATACATTTGAAATATTTCAAATTATCTAATGAGTCTCGATAGTATATTTATTCACCATATTCATATTGTATTATGGTATAATAGATGTAAACAGTTTCCGTATTTTCTAATTCTCCATCACCAAATTTTAGGTTACTTCATCACTAAGAAACCAAGTTAAAAGACTATTACTTAATGACACATATTCCATATACATTTGAAATATTTCAAATTATCTAATGAGTCTCGATAGTATATTTATTCACCATATTCATATTTTATTATGGTATAATAGATGTAAACAATTTCCGTATTTTCTAATTCTCCATCACCAAATTTTAGGTTACTTCATCACTAAGAAACCAAGTTAAAAGACTATTACTTAATGACACATATTCCATATATATTTGAAATAATTCAAATTATTTAATGAGTCTCGATAGTATATTTATCCACCATCATATTGTATTATGGTATAATAGATGTAAACAATTTCAATATTTTTCTACTTCTCTATCACCAAATTTTAGGTTACTTCATCACTAAGAAACTAAGTTAAAAGACTATTACTTAATGACACATATTCCATATACATTTGAAATAATTGAAATCATCTAATAAGTCTCGATAGTATATTTATCCACCATATTCATATTGTATTATCATATAATAGATGTAAACAATTTCAATATTTTTCTTCTTCTCCATCACCAAATTTTAGGTTACTTCATCCTTAAGAAACTAAGTTAAGAGACTATTACTTAATGACACATATTCCATATACATTTGAAATAATTCAAATCATCTAATGAGTCTCAATAGTATATTTATTCACCATATTCATATTGTATTATGGTATAATAGATGTAAACAGTTTCAGTATTTTCTAATTCTCCATCACCAAATTTTAGGTTACTTCATCACTAAGAAACTAAGTTAAGAGACTATTACTTAATGACACATATTCCATATACATTTGAAATAATTCAAATTATCTAATGAGTCTCGATAGTATATTTATCCACCATATTCATATTGTATTATCGTATAATAGATGTAAACAATTTCAATATTTTTCTTCTTCTCCATCACCAAATCTTAGGTTACTTCATCACTAAGAAACTAAGTTACGAGACTATTAATTATTGACACATATTCCATATACATTTGAAATAATTCAAATCATCTAATGAGTCTCGATACTATATTTATCCACCATATTCATATTGTATTATGGTATAATAGATGTAAACAGTTTCAGTATTTTTTAATTCTCCTTCACCAAATCTTAGGTTACTTCATCACTAAGAAACTAAGTTAAAAGACTATTACTTAATGACACATATTCCATATACATTTGAAATAATTCAAATTATCTAATGAGTCTGGATACTATATTTATCCCTGATAATCATATTGTATTTTGGTATAATAGATGTAAACAGTTTTAGTATTTTCTAATTCTCTATCACCAAATTTTAGGTTACTTCATCACTAAGAAACTAAGTTAAAAGACTATTACTTAATGACACATATTCCATATACATTTGAAATATTTCAAATTATCTAATGAGTCTCGATAGTATATTTATTCACCATATTCATATTGTATTATGGTATAATAGATGTAAACAGTTTCCGTATTTTCTAATTCTCCATCACAAAATTTTAGGTTACTTCATCACTAAGAAACCAAGTTAAAAGACTATTACTTAATGACACATATTCCATATACATTTGAAATAATTCAAATTATCTAATGAGTCTCGATAGTTTATTTATTCACCATATTCATATTGTATTATGGTATAATACATGTAAACAGTTTCAATATTTTCTAATTCTCCATCACAAAATCTTAGGTTACTTCATCACTAAGAAACTAAGTTAAAAGACTATTACTTAATAACACAAATTCCATATACATTTGAAATAATTCAAATTATCTAATGAGTCTCGATAGTATATTTATTCACCATATTCATATTGTATTATGGTATAATACATGTAAACAGTTTCAGTATTTTCTAATTCTCCATCACAAAATCTTAGGTTACTTCATCACTAAGAAACTAAGTTAAAAGACTATTACTTAATGACACATATTCCATATACATTTTAAATAATTCAAATTATCTAATGAGTCTCGATAGTATATTTATTCACCATATTCATACTGTATTATGGTATAATAGATGTAAACAGTTTCAGTATTTTCTAATTCTCCTTCACCAAATCTTAGGTTACTTCATCACTAAGAAACTAAGTTAAAAGACTATTACTTAATGACACATATTCCATATACATTTGAAATAATTCAAATTATCTAATGAGTCTCGATAGTTTATTTATTCACCATATTCATATTGTATTATGGTATAATACATGTAAACAGTTTCAATATTTTCTAATTCTCCATCACAAAATCTTAGGTTACTTCATCACTAAGAAACTAAGTTAAAAGACTATTACTTAATAACACAAATTCCATATACATTTGAAATAATTCAAATTATCTAATGAGTCTCGATAGTATATTTATTCACCATATTCATATTGTATTATGGTATAATACATGTAAACAAGTTCAGTATTTTCTAATTCTCCATCACAAAATCTTAGGTTACTTCATCACTAAAAAACTAAGTTAAAAGACTATTACTTAATGACACATATTCCATATACATTTTAAATAATTCAAATTATCTAATGAGTCTCGATAGTATATTTATTCACCATATTCATACTGTATTATGGTATAATAGATGTAAACAGTTTCAGTATTTTCTAATTCTCCTTCACCAAATCTTAGGTTACTTCATCACTAAGAAACTAAGTTAAAAGACTATTACTTAATGACACATATTCCATATACATTTGAAATAATTCAAATTATCTAATGAGTCTGGATACTATATTTATACACGATATTCATATTGTATTATGGTATAATAGATGTAAACAGTTTCAGTATTTTCTAATTCTCTATCACCAAATTTTAGGTTACTTCATCACTAAGAAACTAAGTTAAAAGACTATTACTTAATGACACATATTCCATATACATTTGAAATATTTCAAATTATCTAATGAGTCTTGATAGTATATTTATTCACCATATTCATATTGTATTATGGTATAATAGATGTAAACAGTTTCCG
>CATIWC010000202.1:0-38772 GCA_948472305.1 Vicia faba
ATCGTGGATAAATATACTATCGAGACTCATTAGATAATTTGAATTATTTCAAATGTATATGGAATATGTGTCATTAAGTAATAGTCTTTTAACTTAATTTCTTAGTGATGAAGTAACCTAAGATTTGGTGATGGACAATTATAAAATACTAAAACTGTTTACATCTATTATAACATAATACAATATGAATATTGTGAATAAATATACTATCGAGACTCATTAGATAATTTGAATTATTTCAAATGTATATGAAATACGTGTCATTAAGTAATAGTCTCTTAACTTAGTTTCTTAGTGATGAAGTAACCTAAAATTTGGTGATGGAGAAGAAGAAAAATATTGAAATTGTTTACATCTATTGTACAATAATACAATATGAATATGGTGGATAAATATACTATCGAGACTCATTAGATAATCTGAATTATTTCAAATGTATATGGAATATGTGTCATTAAGTAATAGTCTTTTAACTTGGTTTCTTTGTGATGGAGAATTAGAAAATACTGAAACTCTTTACATCTATTATAACATAATACAATATGAATATGGTGCATAAATATACTATCGAGACTCATTAGATAATTTGAATTATTTCAAATGTATATGGAATACGTGTCATTAAGTAATAGTCTCTTAACTTAGTTTCTTAGTGATGAAGTAACCTAAAATTTGGTGATAGAGAAGAAGAAAAATATTGAAATTGTTTACATCTATTGTACAATAATACAATATGAATATGGTGGATAAATATACTATCGAGACTCATTAGATAATCTGAATTATTTCAAATGTATATGGAATATGTGTCATTAAGTAATAGTCTTTTAACTTGGTTTCTTTGTGATGAAGTAACCTAAAATTTGGTGATGGAGAATTAGAAAATACTGAAACTGTTTACATCTATTATACCATAATACAATATGAATATGGTGAATAAATATACTATCGAGACTCATTAGATAATTTGAATTATTCCAAATGTATATGGAATATGTGTCATTAAGTAATAGTCTTTTAACTTAGTTTCTTAGTGATGAAGTAACCTAAAATTTGGTGATGGAGAATTAGAAAATACTGAAACTATTTACATCTATTATACCATAATACAATATGAATATGGTGGATAAATATACTATCGAGACTCATTAGATAATTTGGATTATTTCAAATGTATATGGAATATGTGTCATTAAGTAACAGTCTTTTAACTTAGTTTCTTAGTGATGAAGTAACCTAAAATTTGGTGATGGAGAATTAGAAAATACTGAAACTGTTTACATCTATTATACCATAATACAATATGAATATGGTGGATAAATATACTATCGAGACTCATTAGATAATTTGAATTATTTCAAATGTATATGGAATATGTGTCATTAAGTAATAGTCTTTTAACTTAGTTTCTTAGTGATAAAGTAACCTAAGATTTGGTGATGGAAATTTAGAAAATACTGAAACTGTTTACATCTATTATACCATAATACAATATGAATATGGTGAATAAATATACTATCGAGACTCATTAGATAATTTGAATTATTTCAAATGTATATGGAATATGTGTCATTAAGTAATAGTCTTTTAACTTAGTTTTTTAGTGATGAATTAACCTAAAATTTGGTGATGGAGAAGAAGAAAAATATTGAAATTGTTTACATCTATTATACGGTAATACAATATGAATATGGTGGATAAATATACTATCGAGAGTCATTAGATAATTTGAATTATTTCAAATGTATATGGAATATGTGTCATTAAGTAATAGTCTTTTAACTTAGTTTCTTAGTGATGAAGTAACCTAAAATTTGGGGATGGAGAATTGGAAAATACTAAAATTGTTTACATCTATTATACCATAATACAATATGAATATGGTGGATAAATATACTATCGAGACTATTTAGATAATTTGAATTATTTCAAATGTATATGGAATATGTGTCATTAAGTAATAGTCTTTTAACTTAGTTTCTTAGTGATGAAGTAACCTAAGATTTGGTGATGGAGAATTAGAAAATACTGAAACTGTTTACATCTATTATACCATAATACAATATGAATATGGTGAATAAATATACTATCGAGACTCATTAGATAATTTGAATTATTTCAGATGTATATGGAATATGTGTCATTAAGTAATAGTCTTTTAACTTAGTTTCTTAGTGATGAAGTAACCTAAAATTTGGTGATGGAGAAGAAGAAAAATATTGAAATTGTTTACATCTATTATACCATAATACAATATGAAGATGGTGGATAAATATACTATCGAGACTCATTAGATAATTTGAATTATTCCAAATGTATATGGAATATGTGTCATTAAGTAATAGTCTTTTAACTTAGTTTCTTAGTGATGAAGTAACCTAAAATTTGGTGATGGAGAATTAGAAAATACTGAAACTGTTTACATCTATTATACCATAATATAATATGAATATGGTGGATAAATATACTATCGAGACTCATTAGATAATTTGAA
Source organism: Vicia faba (assembly GCA_948472305.1). Taxonomy (NCBI): domain Eukaryota; kingdom Viridiplantae; phylum Streptophyta; class Magnoliopsida; order Fabales; family Fabaceae; genus Vicia; species Vicia faba. The sequence continues at coordinate 2,495 of CATIWC010000202.1, forward strand.
TTATTTCAAATGTATATGGAATATGTGTCATTAAGTAATAGTCTTTTAACTTAGTTTCTTAGTGATGAAGTAACCTAAGATTTTGTGATGGAGAATTTGAAATACTGAAACTGTTTACATCTATTATACCATAATACAATATGAATATGGTGAATAAATATACTATCGAGACTCATTAGATAATTTGAATTATTTCAAATGTATATGGAATACGTGTCATTAAGTAATAGTCTCTTAACTTAGTTTCTTAGTGATGAAGTAACCTAAAATTTGGTGATGGAGAAGAAGAAAAATATTGAAATTGTTTACATCTATTGTACAATAATACAATATGAATATGGTGGCTAAATATACTATCGTGACTCATTAGATAATCTGAATTATTTCAAATGTATATGGAATATGTGTCATTAAGTAATAGTCTTTTAACTTAGTTTCTTAGTGATAAAGTAACCTAAGATTTGGTGATGGAGAATTAGAAAATATTGAAATTGATTACATCTATTATACCATAATACAATATGAATATCGTGGATAAATATACTATCGAGACTCATTAGATAATTTGAATTATTTCAAATGTATATGGAATATGTGTCATTAAGTAATAGTCTTTTAACTTAATTTCTTAGTGATGAAGTAACCTAAGATTTGGTGATGGACAATTATAAAATACTAAACTGTTTACATCTATTATAACATAATACAATATGAATATTGTGAATAAATATACTATCGAGACTCATTAGATAATTTGAATTATTTCAAATGTATATGAAATACGTGTCATTAAGTAATAGTCTCTTAACTTAGTTTCTTAGTGATGAAGTAACCTAAAATTTGGTGATGGAGAAGAAGAAAAATATTGAAATTGTTTACATCTATTGTACAATAATACAATATGAATTTGGTGGATAAATATACTATCGAGACTCATTAGATAATCTGAATTATTTCAAATGTATATGGAATATGTGTCATTAGTAATAGTCTTTTAACTTGGTTTCTTTGTGATGGAGAATTAGAAAATACTGAAACTCTTTACATCTATTATAACATAATACAATATGAATATGGTGCATAAATATACTATCGAGACTCATTAGATAATTTGAATTATTTCAAATGTATATGGAATACGTGTCATTAAGTAATAGTCTCTTAACTTAGTTTCTTAGTGATGAAGTAACCTAAAATTTGGTGATAGAGAAGAAGAAAAATATTGAAATTGTTTACATCTATTGTACAATAATACAATATGAATATGGTGGATAAATATACTATCGAGACTCATTAGATAATCTGAATTATTTCAAATGTATATGGAATATGTGTCATTAAGTAATAGTCTTTTAACTTGGTTTCTTTGTGATGAAGTAACCTAAAATTTGGTGATGGAGAATTAGAAAATACTGAAACTGTTTACATCTATTATACCATAATACAATATGAATATGGTGAATAAATATACTATCGAGACTCATTAGATAATTTGAATTATTCCAAATGTATATGGAATATGTGTCATTAAGTAATAGTCTTTTAACTTAGTTTCTTAGTGATGAAGTAACCTAAAATTTGGTGATGGAGAATTAGAAAATACTGAAACTATTTACATCTATTATACCATAATACAATATGATATGGTGGATAAATATACTATCGAGACTCATTAGATAATTTGGATTATTTCAAATGTATATGGAATATGTGTCATTAAGTAACAGTCTTTTAACTTAGTTTCTTAGTGATGAAGTAACCTAAAATTTGGTGATGGAGAATTAGAAAATACTGAAACTGTTTACATCTATTATACCATAATACAATATGAATATGGTGGATAAATATACTATCGAGACTCATTAGATAATTTGAATTATTTCAAATGTATATGGAATATGTGTCATTAAGTAATAGTCTTTTAACTTAGTTTCTTAGTGATAAAGTAACCTAAGATTTGGTGATGGAAATTTAGAAAATACTGAAACTGTTTACATCTATTATACCATAATACAATATGAATATGGTGAATAAATATACTATCGAGACTCATTAGATAATTTGAATTATTTCAAATGTATATGGAATATGTGTCATTAAGTAATAGTCTTTTAACTTAGTTTCTTAGTGATGAAGTAACCTAAAATTTGGTGATGGAGAAGATGAAAAATATTGAAATTGTTTACATCTATTATACCATAATACAATATGAATATGGTGGATAAATATACTATCGAGACTCATTAGATAATTTGAATTACTTCAAATGTATATGGAATATGTGTCATTAAGTAATAGTCTTTTAAGATAGTTTCTTAGTGATGAAGTAACCTAAAATTTGGTGATGGAGAATTGGAAAATACTGAAATTGTTTACATCTATTATACCATAATACAATATGAATATGGTGGATAAATATACTATCGAGACTCATTAGATAATTTGAATTATTTCAAATGTATATGGAATACGTGTCATTAAGTAATAGTCTTTTAACTTAGTTTCTTAGTGATGAAGAAACCTAAAATTTGGTGATAGAGAAGAAGAAAAATATTGAAATTGTTTACATCTATTATACCATTATACAATATGAATATGGTGGATAAATATACTATCGAGAATCATTAGATAATTTGAATTATTCCAAATGTATATGGAATATGTGTCATTAAGTAATAGTCTTTTAACTTAGTTTCTTAGTGATGAAGAAACCTAAAATTTGGTGATGGAGAATTAGAAAATACTGAAACTGTTTACATTTATTATACCATAATACAATATGAATATGGTGGATAAATATACTATCGAGACTCATTAGATAATTTGAATTATTTCAAATGTATATGGAATATGTGTCATTAAGTAATAGTCTTTTAACTTAGTTTCTTAGTGATGAAGTAACCTAAGATTTTGTGATGGAGAATTTGAAAATACTGAAACTGTTTACATCTATTATACCATAATACAATATGAATATGGTGAATAAATATACTATCGACACTCATTAGATAATTTGAATTATTTCAAATGTATATGGAATACGTGTCATTAAGTAATAGTCTCTTAACTTAGTTTCTTAGTGATGAAGTAACCTAAAATTTGGTGATGGAGAAGAAGAAAAATATTGAAATTGTTTACATCTATTGTACAATAATACAATATGAATATGGTGGATAAATATACTATCGAGACTCATTAGATAATCTGAATTATTTCAAATGTATATGGAATATGTGTCATTAAGTAATAGTCTTTTAACTTGGTTTCTTTGTGATGGAGAATTAGAAAATACTGAAACTCTTTACATCTATTATAACATAATACAATATGAATATGGTGCATAAATATACTATCGAGACTCATTAGATAATTTGAATTATTTCAAATGTATATGGAATACGTGTCATTAAGTAATAGTCTCTTAACTTAGTTTCTTAGTGATGAAGTAACCTAAAATTTGGTGATAGAGAAGAAGAAAAATATTGAAATTGTTTACATCTATTGTACAATAATACAATATGAATATGGTGGATAAATATACTATCGAGACTCATTAGATAATCTGAATTATTTCAAATGTATATGGAATATGTGTCATTAAGTAATAGTCTTTTAACTTGGTTTCTTTGTGATGAAGTAACCTAAAATTTGGTGATGGAGAATTAGAAAATACTGAAACTGTTTACATCTATTATACCATAATACAATATGCATAAGGTGAATAAATATACTATCGAGACTCATTAGATAATTTGAATTATTCCAAATGTATATGGAATATGTGTCATTAAGTAATAGTCTTTTAACTTAGTTTCTTAGTGATGAAGTAACCTAAAATTTGGTGATGGAGAATTAGAAAATACTGAAATTGTTCACATCTATTATACCATAATACAATATGAATATGGTGGATAAATATACTATCGAGACTCATTAGATAATTTGGATTATTTCAAATGTATATGGAATATGTGTCATTAAGTAATAGTCTTTTAACTTAGTTTCTTAGTGATGAAGTAACCTAAAATTTGGTGATGGAGAATTAGAAAATACTGAAACTGTTTACATCTATTATACCATAATACAAAATGAATATGGTGAATAAATATACTATCGAGACTCATTAGATAATTTGAATAATTTCAAATGTATATGGAATATGTGTCATTAAGTAATAGTCTTTTAACTTAGTTTTTTAGTGATGAATTAACCTAAAATTTGGTGATGGAGAAGAAGAAAAATATTGAAATTGTTTACATCTATTATACGATAATACAATATGAATATGGTGGATAAATATACTATCGAGAGTCATTAGATAATTTGAATTATTTCAAATGTATATGGAATATGTGTCATTAAGTAATAGTCTTTTAACTTAGTTTCTTAGTGATGAAGTAACCTAAAATTTGGTGATGGAGAATTGGAAAATACTAAAATTGTTTACATCTATTATACCATAATACAATATGAATATGGTGGATAAATATACTATCGAGACTATTTAGATAATTTGAATTATTTCAAATGTATATGGAATATGTGTCATTAAGTAATAGTCTTTTAACTTAGTTTCTTAGTGATGAAGTAACCTGAGATTTGGTGATGGAGAATTAGAAAATACTGAAACTGTTTACATCTATTATACCATAATACAATATGAATATGATAAATAAATATAATATGGAGACTCATTAGATGATTTGAATTATTTCAAATGTATATGGAATATGTGTCATTAAGTAATAGTCTTTTAACTTACTTTCTTAGTGATGAAGTAACCTAAAATTTGGTGATGGAGAAGAAGAAAAATATAGAAATTGTTAACATCTTATACCATAATACAATATGAATATGGTGGATAAATATACTATCGAGACTCATTAGATAATTTGAATTATTTCAAATGTATATGGAATATGTGTTATTAATTAATAGTCTTTTAACTTAGTTTCTTAGTGATGAAGTAACCTAAAATTTGGTGATGGAGAATTAGAAAATACTGAAACTGTTTACATCTATTATACCATAATACAATATAAATATGGTGGATAAATATACTATCGATACTCTTTAGATAATTTGTATTTGTTTAAATGTATATGGAATATGTGTCATTAAGTAATAGTCTTTTAACATAGTTTCTTAGTGAAGAAGTAACCTAAGATTTGGTGATGGAGAATTAGAAAATACTGAAACTGTTTACATCTATTATACCATAATACAATATGAATATGGTGAATAAATATACTATCGAGACTCATTAGATAATTTGAATTATTTCAAATGTATATGGAATATGTGTCATTAAGTAATAGTCTCTTAACTTAGTTTCTTAGTGATGAATTAACCTAAAATTTGGTGATGGAGAAGAAGAAAAATATTGAAATTGTTTACATCTATTATACGATAATACAATATGAATATGGTGGATAAATATACTATCGAGAGTCATTAGATAATTTGAATTATTTCAAATGTATATGGAATATGTGTCATTAAGTAATAGTCTTTTAACTTAGTTTCTTAGTGATGAAGTAACCTAAAATTTGGTGATGGAGAATTGGAAAATACTAAAATTGTTTACATCTATTATACCATAATACAATATGAATATGGTGGATAAATATACTATCGAGACTATTTAGATAATTTGAATTATTTCAAATGTATATGGAATATGTGTCATTAAGTAATAGTCTTTTAACTTAGTTTCTTAGTGATGAAGTAACCTGAGATTTGGTGATGGAGAATTAGAAAATACTGAAACTGTTTACATCTATTATACCATAATACAATATGAATATGATAAATAAATATAATATGGAGACTCATTAGATGATTTGAATTATTTCAAATGTCATATGGAATATGTGTCATTAAGTAATAGTGTTTTAACTTAGTTTCTTAGTGATGAAGTAACCTAAAATTTGGTGATGGAGAAGAAGAAAAATATAGAAATTGTTAACATCTTATACCATAATACAATATGAATATGGTGGATAAATATACTATCGAGACTCATTAGATAATTTGAATTATTTCAAATGTATATGGAATATGTGTTATTAATTAATAGTCTTTTAACTTAGTTTCTTAGTGATGAAGTAACCTAAAATTTGGTGATGGAGAATTAGAAAATACTGAAACTGTTTACATCTATTATACCATAATACAATATAAATATGGTGGATAAATATACTATCGATACTCATTAGATAATTTGTATTTGTTTAAATGTATATGGAATATGTGTCTTTAAGTAATAGTCTTTTAACATAGTTTCTTAGTGAAGAAGTAACCTAAGATTTGGTGATGGAGAATTAGAAAATACTGAAACTGTTTACATCTATTATACCATAATACAATATGAATATGGTGAATAAATATACTATCGAGACTCATTAGATAATTTGAATTATTTCAAATGTATATGGAATATGTGTCATTAAGTAATAGTCTCTTAACTTAGTTTCTTAGTGATGAAGTAACCTAAAATTTGGTGATGGAGAAGAAGAAAAATATTGAAATTGTTTACATCTATTATACGATAATACAATATGAATATGGTGGATAAATATACTATCGAGACTCATTAGATATTTTGAATTATTTCAAATGTATATGGAATATGTGTCATTAAGTAATAGTCTTTTAACTTGGTTTCTTAGTGATGAAGTAACCTAAAATTTGGTGATGGAGAATTAGAAAATACTGAAACTATTTACATCTATTATACCATAATACAATATGAATATGGTGAATAAATATACTATCGAGACTCATTAGATAATTTGAATTATTTCAAATGTATATGGAATATGTGTCATTAAGTAATAGTCTTTTAACTTAGTTTCTTAGTGATGAAGTAACCTAAAATTTGGTGATGGAGAATTAGAAAATACTGAAACTGTTCACATCTATTATACCATAATACAATATGAATATGGTGGATAAATATACTATCGAGACTCATTAGATAATTTGGATTATTTCAAATGTATATGGAATATGTGTCATTAAGTAATAGTCTTTTAACTTAGTTTCTTAGTGATGAAGTAACCTAAAATTTGGTGATGGAGAATTAGAAAATACTGAAACTGTTTACATCTATTATACCATAATACAATATGAATATGGTGAATAAATATACTATCGAGACTCATTAGATAATTTGAATAATTTCAAATGTATATGGAATATGTGTCATTAAGTAATAGTCTTTTAACTTAGTTTTTTAGTGATGAATTAACCTAAAATTTGGTGATGGAGAAGAAGAAAAATATTGAAATTGTACATCTATTATACGATAATACAATATGAATATGGTGGATAAATATACTATCGAGAGTCATTAGATAATTTGAATTATTTCAAATGTATATGGAATATGTGTCATTAAGTAATAGTCTTTTAACTTAGTTTCTTAGTGATGAAGTAACCTAAAATTTGGTGATGGAGAATTGGAAAATACTAAAATTGTTTACATCTATTATACCATAATACAATATGAATATGGTGGATAAATATACTATCGAGACTATTTAGATAATTTGAATTATTTCAAATGTATATGGAATATGTGTCATTAAGTAATAGTCTTTTAACTTAGTTTCTTAGTGATGAAGTAACCTGAGATTTGGTGATGGAGAATTAGAAAATACTGAAAATGTTTACATCTATTATACCATAATACAATATGAATATGATAAATAAATATAATATGGAGACTCATTAGATGATTTGAATTATTTCAAATGTATATGGAATATGTGTCATTAAGTAATAGTCTTTTAACTTAGTTTCTTAGTGATGAAGTAACCTAAAATTTGGTGATGGAGAAGAAGAAAAATATAGAAATTGTTAACATCTTATACCATAATACAATATGAATATGGTGGATAAATATACTATCGAGACTCATTAGATAATTTGAATTATTTCAAATGTATATGGAATATGTGTCATTAATTAATAGTCTTTTAACTTAGTTTCTTAGTGATGAAGTAACCTAAAATTTGGTGATGGAGAATTAGAAAATACTGAAACTGTTTACATCTATTATACCATAATACAATATAAATATGGTGGATAAATATACTATCGATACTCATTAGATAATTTGTATTTGTTTAAATGTATATGGAATATGTGTCATTAAGTAATAGTCTTTTAACATAGTTTCTTAGTGAAGAAGTAACCTAAGATTTGGTGATGGAGAATTAGAAAATACTGATACTGTTTACATCTATTATACCATAATACAATATGAATATGGTGAATAAATATACTATCGAGACTCATTAGATAATTTGAATTATTTCAAATGTATATGGAATATGTGTCATTAAGTAATAGTCTCTTAACTTAGTTTCTTAGTGATGAAGTAACCTAAAATTTGGTGATGGAGAAGAAGAAAAATATTGAAATTGTTTACATCTATTATACGATAATACAATATGAATATGGTGGATAAATATACTATCGAGATTCATTAGATATTTTGAATTATTTCAAATGTATATGGAATATGTGTCATTAAGTAATAGTCTTTTAACTTGGTTTCTTAGTGATGAAGTAACCTAAAATTTGGTGATGGAGAATTAGAAAATACTGAAACTATTTACATCTATTATACCATAATACAATATGAATATGGTGAATAAATATACTATCGAGACTCATTAGATAATTTGAATTATTTCAAATGTATATGGAATATGTGTCATTAAGTAATAGTCTTTTAACTTAGTTTCTTAATGATGAAGTAACCTAAAATTTGGTGATGGAGAAGAAGAAAAATATTGAAATTGTTTACATCTATTATACGAAAATACAATATGAATATGGTGGATAAATATACTATCGAGACTCATTAGATAATTTGAATTATTTCAAATGTATATGGAATATTTGTCTTTAAGTAATAGTCTTTTAACTTAAATTCTTAGTGATGAAGTAACCTAAGTTTAGTTGATAAAGAATTAGAAAATACTGAAACTATTACATCTATTATACCATAATACAATATGAATATGGTGAATAAATTTACTATCGAGACTCATTAGATAATTTGAATTGTTTCAAATGTATATGGAATATGTGTCATTAAGTAATAGTCTCTTAACTTAGTTTCTTAGTGATGAAGTAACCTAAAATTGGTGATGGAGAAGAAGAAAAATATTGAAATTGTGTACATCTATTATACCATAATACAATATGAATATGGTGGGTAAATATACTATCGAGACTCATTAGATATTTTGAATTATTTCAAATGTATATGGAATATGTGTCATTAAGTAATAGTCTTTTAACTTTGTTTCTTAGTGAGAAAGTAACCTAAGATTTGGTGATGGAGAATTAGAAAATACTGAAACTGTTTACATCTATTATACCATAATACAATATGAATATGGTGAATAAATATACTATCGAGACTCATTAGATAATTTGAATTATTTCAAATGTATATGGAATATGTGTCATTAAGTAATAGTCTTTTAACTTAGTTTCATAGTGATGAAGTAACCTAAAATTTGGTGATGGAGAAGATGAAAAATATTGAAATTGTTTACATCTATTATACCATAATACAATATGAATATGGTGGATAAATATACTATCGAGACTCATTAGATAATTTGAATTATTTCAAATGTATATGGAATATGTGTCATTAAGTAATAGTCTTTTAACTTAGTTTCTTAGTGAAGAAGTAACCTAAAATTGGTGATGGAGAAGATGAAAAATATGGAAATTGTTTACATCTATTATACCATAATACAATATGAATATGGTGGATAAATATACTATCGAGACTCATTAGATAATTTGAATTATTTAAAATGTATATGGAATACGTGTCATTAAGTAATAGTCTTTTAAGATAGTTTCTTAGTGATAAAGTAACCTAAAATTTGGTGATGGAGAATTTGAAAATACTGAAACTGTTTACATGTATTATACCATAATACAATATGAATATGGTGAATAAATATACTATCGAGACTCATTAGATAATCTGAATTATTTCAAATGTATATGGAATATGTCTCATTAAGTAATAGTCTTTTAACTTAGTTTCTTAGTGATGAAGTAACCTAAGATTTGGTGATGGAGAATTAGAAAATACTGAAATTGATTACATCTATTATACCATAATACAATATGAATATCGTGGATAAATATACTATCGAGACTCATTAGATAATTTGAATTATTTCAAATGTATATGGAATATGTGTCATTAAGTAATAGTCTTTTAACTTAGTTTCTTAGTGATGAAGTAACCTAAGATTTGGTGATGGAGAATTAGAAATACTAAAACTGTTTACATCTATTATATTATAATACAATATGAATATGGTGCATAAATATACTATCGAGACTCATTAGATAATTTGAATTATTTCAAATGTATATGGAATACGTGTCATTAAGTAAAAGTCTCCTAACTTAGTTTCTTAGTATTGAAGTAACCTAAAATTTGGTGATGGAGAAGAAGAAAAATATTAAAATTGTTTACATCTATTGTACAATAATACAATATGAATATGGTGGATAAATATACTATCGAGACTCATTAGATAATCTGAATTATTTCAAATGTATATGGAATATGTGTCATTAAGTAATAGTCTTTTAACTTGGTTTCTTTGTGATGAAGTAACCTAAAATTTGGTGATGGAGAATTAGAAAATACTGAAACTGTTTACATCTATTATACCATAATACAATATGAATATGGTGAATAAATATACTATCGAGACTCATTAGATAATTTGAATTATTCCAAATGTATATGGAATATGTGTCATTAAGTAATAGTCTTTTAACTTAGTTTCTTAGTGATGAAGTAACCTAAAATTTGGTGATGGAGAATTAGAAAATACTGAAATTGTTTACATCTATTATACCATAATACAATATGAATATGGTGGATAAATATACTATCGAGACTCATTAGATAATTTGGATTATTTCAAATGTATATGGAATATGTGTCATTAAGTAATAGTCTTTTAACTTAGTTTCTTAGTGATGAAGTAACCTAAAATTTGGTGATGGAGAATTAGAAAATACTAAAACTGTTTACATCTATTATACCATAATACAATATGAATATGGTGAATAAATATGCTATCGAGACTCATTAGATAATTTGAATAATTTCAAATGTATATGGAATATGTGTCATTAAGTAATAGTCTTTTAACTTAGTTTTTTAGTGATGAATTAACCTAAAATTTGGTGATGGAGAAGAAGAAAAATATTGAAATTGTTTACATCTATTATACGATAATACAATATGAATATGGTGGATAAATATACTATCGAGAGTCATTAGATAATTTGAATTATTTCAAATGTATATGGAATATGTGTCATTAAGTAATAGTCTTTTAACTTAGTTTCTTAGTGATGAAGTAACCTAAAATTTGGTGATGGAGAATTGGAAAATACTAAAATTGTTTACATCTATTATACCATAATACAATATGAATATGGTGGATAAATATACTATCGAGACTATTTAGATAATTTGAATTATTTCAAATGTATATGGAATATGTGTCATTAAGTAATAGTCTTTTAACTTAGTTTCTTAGTGATGAAGTAACCTGTGATTTGGTGATGGAGAATTAGAAAATACTGAAACTGTTTACATCTATTATACCATAATACAATATGAATATGATAAATAAATATACTATGGAAACTCATTAGATAATTTGAATTATTTCAAATGTATATGGAATATGTGTCATTAAGTAATAGTCTTTTAACTTAGTTTCTTAGTGATGAAGTAACCTAAAATTTGGTGATGGAGAAGAAGAAAAATATTGAAATTGTTTACATCTATTATACCATAATACAATATGAATATGGTGGATAAATATACTATCGAGAATCATTAGATAATTTGAATTATTTCAAATGTATATGGAATATGTGTCATTAATTAATAGTCTTTTAACTTAGTTTCTTAGTGATGAAGTAACCTAAAATTTGGTGATGGAGAATTAGAAAATACTGAAACTGTTTACATCTATTATACCATAATACAATATAAATATGGTGGATAAATATACTATCGAGACTCATTAGATAATTTGTATTTGTTTAAATGTATATGGAATATGTGTCATTAAGTAATAGTCTTTTAACATAGTTTCTTAGTGAAGAAGTAACCTAAGATTTGGTGATGGAGAATTAGAAAATACTGAAACTATTTACATCTATTATACCATAATACAATATGAATATGGTGAATAAATATACTATCGAGACTCATTAGATAATTTGAATTATTTCAAATGTATATGGAATATGTGTCATTAAGTAATAGTCTATTAACTTAGTTTCTTAGTGATGAAGTAACCTAAAATTTGGTGATCGAGAAGAAGAAAAATATTGAAATTGTTTACATCTATTATACGATAATACAATATGAATATGGTGGATAAATATACTATCGAGACTCATTAGATATTTTGAATTATTTCAAATGTATATGGAATATGTGTCATTAAGTAATAGTCTTTTAACTTGGTTTCTTAGTGACGAAGTAACATAAAAATTTGGTGAGGGAGAATTAGAAAATACTGAAACTATTTACATCTATTATACCATAATACAATATGAATATGGTGAATAAATATACTATCGAGACTCATTAGATAATTTGAATTATTTCAATGTATATGGAATATGTGTCATTAAGTAATAGTCTTTTAACTTAGTTTCTTAGTGATGAAGTAACCTAAGATTTGGTGATGTAGAATTAGAAAATATTGAAACTGTTTACATCTATTATACCATAATACAATATGAATATGGTGGATAAATATACTATCGAGACTCATTAGATAATTTGAATTATTTCAAAGGTATATGGAGTATGTGTCATTAAGTAATAGTCTTTTAACTTAGTTTCTTAATGATGAAGTAACCTAAAATTTGGTGATGGAGAAGAAGAAAAATATTGAAATTGTTTACATCTATTATACGATAGTACAATATGAATATGGTGGATAAATATACTATCGAGACTATTTAGATAATTTGAATTATTTCAAATGTATATGGAATATGTGTCATTAAGTAATAGTCTTTTAACTTAGTTTCTTAGTGATGAAGTAACCTGTGATTTGGTGATGGAGAATTAGAAAATACTGAAACTGTTTACATCTATTATACCATAATACAATATGAATATGATAAATAAATATACTATGGAGACTAATTAGATAATTTGAATTATTTCAAATGTATATGGAATATGTGTCATTAAGTAATAGTCTTTTAACTTAGTTTCTTAGTGATGAAGTAACCTAAAATTTGGTGATGGAGAAGAAGAAAAATCTTGAAATTGTTTACATCTATTATACCATAATACAATATGAATATGGTGGATAAATATACTATCGAGAATCATTAGATAATTTGAATTATTTCAAATCTATATGGAATATGTGTCATTAATTAATAGTCTTTTAACTTAGTTTCTTAGTGATGAAGTAACCTAAAATTTGGTGATGGAGAATTAGAAAATACTGAAACTGTTTACATCTATTATACCATAATACAATATAAATATGGTGGATAAATATACTATCGAGACTCATTAGATAATTTGTATTTGTTTAAATGTATATGGAATATGTGTCATTAAGTAATAGTCTTTTAACATAGTTTCTTAGTGAAGAAGTAACCTAAGATTTGGTGATGGAGAATTAGAAAATACTGAAACTGTTTACATCTATTATACCATAATACAATATGAATATGGTGAATAAATATACTATCGAGACTCATTAGATAATTTGAATTATTTCAAATGTATATGGAATATGTGTCATTAAGTAATAGTCTATTAACTTAGTTTCTTAGTGATGAAGTAACCTAAAATTTGGTGATCGAGAAGAAGAAAAATATTGAAATTGTTTACATCTATTATACGATAATACAATATGAATATGGTGGATAAATATACTATCGAGACTCATTAGATATTTTGAATTATTTCAAATGTATATGGAATATGTGTCATTAAGTAATAGTCTTTTAACTTGGTTTCTTAGTGATGAAGTAACCTAAAATTTGGTGATGGAGAATTAGAAAATACTGAAACTATTTACATCTATTATACCATAATACAATATGAATATGGCGAATAAATATGCTATCGAGACTCATTAGATAATTTGAATAATTTCAAATGTATATGGAATATGTGTCATTAAGTAATAGTCTTTTAACTTAGTTTTTTAGTGATGAATTAACCTAAAATTTGGTGATGGAGAAGAAGAAAAATATTGAAATTGTTTACATCTATTATACGATAATACAATATGAATATGGTGGATAAATATACTATCGAGAGTCATTAGATAATTTGAATTATTTCAAATGTATATGGAATATGTGTCATTAAGTAATAGTCTTTTAACTTAGTTTCTTAGTGATGAAGTAACCTAAAATTTGGTGATGGAGAATTGGAAAATACTAAAATTGTTTACATCTATTATACCATAATACAATATGAATATGGTGGATAAATATACTATCGAGACTATTTAGATAATTTGAATTATTTCAAATGTATATGGAATATGTGTCATTAAGTAATAGTCTTTTAACTTAGTTTCTTAGTGATGAAGTAACCTGTGATTTGGTGATGGAGAATTAGAAAATACTGAAACTGTTTACATCTATTATACCATAATACAATATGAATATGATAAGTAAATATACTATGGAAACTCATTAGATAATTTGAATTATTTCAAATGTATATGGAATATGTGTCATTAAGTAATAGTCTTTTAACTTAGTTTCTTAGTGATGAAGTAACCTAAAATTTGGTGATGGAGAAGAAGAAAAATATTGAAATTGTTTACATCTATTATACCATAATACAATATGAATATGGTGGATAAATATACTATCGAGACTCATTAGATAATCTGAATTATTTCAAATGTATATGGAATATGTGTCATTAAGTAATAGTCTTTTAACTTGGTTTCTTTGTGATGAAGTAACCTAAAATTTGGTGATGGAGAATTAGAAAATACTGAAACTGTTTACATCTATTATACCATAATACAATATGAATATGGTGAATAAATATACTATCGAGACTCATTAGATAATTTGTATTTGTTTAAATGTATATGGAATATGTGTCATTAAGTAATAGTCTTTTAACATAGTTTCTTAGTGAAGAAGTAACCTAAGATTTGGTGATGGAGAATTAGAAAATACTGAAACTGTTTACATCTATTATACCATAATACAATATGAATATGGTGAATAAATATACTATCGAGACTCATTAGATAATTTGAATTATTTCAAATGTATATGGAATATGTGTCATTAAGTAATAGTCTATTAACTTAGTTTCTTAGTGATGAAGTAACCTAAATTTGGTGATCGAGAAGAAGAAAAATATTGAAATTGTTTACATCTATTATACGATAATACAATATGAATATGGTGGATAAATATACTATCGAGACTCATTAGATATTTTGAATTATTTCAAATGTATATGGAATATGTGTCATTAAGTAATAGTCTTTTAACTTGGTTTCTTAGTGACGAAGTAACCTAAAATTTGGTGAGGGAGAATTAGAAAATACTGAAACTATTTACATCTATTAATACCATAATACAATATGAATATGGTGAATAAATATACTATCGAGACTCATTAGATAATTTGAATTATTTCAAATGTATATGGAATATGTGTCATTAAGTAATAGTCTTTTAACTAAGTTTCTTAGTGATGAAGTAACCTAAGATTTGGTGATGTAGAATTAGAAAATATTGAAACTGTTTACATCTATTATACCATAATACAATATGAATATGGTGGATAAATATACTATCGAGACTCATTAGATAATTTGAATTATTTCAAAGGTATATGGAGTATGTGTCATTAAGTAATAGTCTCTTAACTTAGTTTCTTAATGATGAAGTAACCTAAAATTTGGTGATGGAGAAGAAGAAAAATATTGAAATTGTTTACATCTATTATACGATAGTACAATATGAATATGGTGGATAAATATACTATCGAGACTATTTAGATAATTTGAATTATTTCAAATGTATATGGAATATGTGTCATTAAGTAATAGTCTTTTAACTTAGTTTCTTAGTGATGAAGTAACCTGTGATTTGGTGATGGAGAATTAGAAAATACTGAAACTGTTTACATCTATTATACCATAATACAATATGAATATGATAAATAAATATACTATGGGAGACTCATTAGATAATTTGAATTATTTCAAATGTATATGGAATATGTGTCATTAAGTAATAGTCTTTTAACTTAGTTTCTTAGTGATGAAGTAACCTAAAATTTGGTGATGGAGAAGAAGAAAAATCTTGAAATTGTTTACATCTATTATACCATAATACAATATGAATATGGTGGATAAATATACTATCGAGAATCATTAGATAATTTGAATTATTTCAAATCTATATGGAATATGTGTCATTAATTAATAGTCTTTTAACTTAGTTTCTTAGTGATGAAGTAACCTAAAATTTGGTGATGGAGAATTAGAAAATACTGAAACTGTTTACATCTATTATACCATAATACAATATAAATATGGTGGATAAATATACTATCGAGACTCATTAGATAATTTGTATTTGTTTAAATGTATATGGAATATGTGTCATTAAGTAATAGTCTTTTAACATAGTTTCTTAGTGAAGAAGTAACCTAAGATTTGGTGATGGAGAATTAGAAAATACTGAAACTGTTTACATCTATTATACCATAATACAATATGAATATGGTGAATAAATATACTATCGAGACTCATTAGATAATTTGAATTATTTCAAATGTATATGGAATATGTGTCATTAAGTAATAGTCTATTAACTTAGTTTCTTAGTGATGAAGTAACCTAAAAATTTGGTGATCGAGAAGAAGAAAAATATTGAAATTGTTTACATCTATTATACGATAATACAATATGAATATGGTGGATAAATATACTATCGAGACTCATTAGATATTTTGAATTATTTCAAATGTATATGGAATATGTGTCATTAAGTAATAGTCTTTTAACTTGGTTTCTTAGTGATGAAGTA
Source organism: Vicia faba (assembly GCA_948472305.1). NCBI lineage: Eukaryota > Viridiplantae > Streptophyta > Magnoliopsida > Fabales > Fabaceae > Vicia > Vicia faba. The sequence continues at coordinate 19,640 of CATIWC010000202.1, forward strand.
ACCTAAATTTGGTGATGGAGAATTAGAAAATACTGAAACTATTTACATCTATTATACCATAATACAATATGAATATGGCGAATAAATATACTATCGAGACTCATTAGATAATTGAATTATTTCAAATGTATATGGAATATGTGTCATTAAGTAATAGTCTTTTAACTTAGTTTCTTAGTGATGAAGTAACCACAGATTTGGTGATGTAGAATTAGAAAATACTGAAACTGTTTACATCTATTATACCATAATACAATATGAATATGGTGGATAAATATACTATCGAGACTCATTAGATAATTTGAATATTTCAAGGTATATGGAGTATGTGTCATTAAGTAATAGTCTCTTAACTTAGTTTCTTAATGATGAAGTAACCTAAAATTTGGTGATGGAGAAGAAGAAAAATATTGAAACTGTTTACATCTATTATACCATAATACAATATGAATATGGTGAATAAATATACTATCGAGACTCATTAGATAATTTGAATTATTTCAAATGTATATGGAATATGTGTCATTAAGTAATAGTCTTTTAACTTAGTTTCGTAGTGATGAAGTAACCTTAAATTTGGTGATGGAGAAGATGAAAAATATTGAAATTGTTTACATCTATTATACCATAATACAATATGAATATGGTGGATAAATATACTATCGAGACTCATTACATAATTTGAATTATTTCAAATGTATATGGAAAATGTGTCATTAAGTAATAGTCTTTTAACTTAGTTTCTTAGTGATGAAGTAACCTAAAATTTGGTGATGGACAAGATGAAAAATATTGAAATTGTTTACATCTATTATACCATAATACAATATGAATATGGTGGATAAATATACTATCGAGACTTATTGGATAATTTGAATTATTTCAAATGTATATGGAATATGTGTCATTAAGTAATAGTCTTTTTAGATAGTTTCTTAGTGATGAAGTAACCTAAAATTTGGTGATGGAGAATTGGAAAATACTGAAATTGTTTACATCTATTATACCATAATACAATATGAATATGGTGGATAAATATACTATCGAGACTCATTAGATAATTTGAATTATTTCAAATGTATATGGAATATGTGTCATTAAGTAATAGTCTTTTAACTTAGTTTCTTAGTGATGAAGTATCCTAAATTTGGTGATGGAGAAGATGAAAAATATTGAAATTGTTTACATCTATTATACCATAATACAATATGAATATGGTGGATAAATATACTATCGAGACTCATTAGATAATTTGAATTATTTCAAATGTATATGGAATATGTGCCATAAGTAATAGTCTCTTAACTTAGTTTCTTAGTGATGAAGTAACCTAAAATTTGGTGATGGAGAAGAAGAAAAATATTGAAATTGTTTACATCTATTATACGATAATACAATATGAAAATGGTGGATAAATATACTATCGAGACTCATTAGATAATTTGAATTATTTCAAATGTTTATGGAGTATGTGTCATTAAGTAATAGTCTTTTAACTCGGTTTCTTAGTGATGAAGTAACCTAAAATTTGGTGATGGAGAATTGGAAAATACTGAAATTGTTTACATCTATTATACCATAATACATTATGAATATGGTGAATAAATATACTATCGAGACTCATTAGATAATTTGAATTATTTCAAATGTATATGGAATATGTGTCATTAAGTAATAGTCTTTTAACTTAGTTTCTTAGTAATAAAGTAACCTAAAATTTGGTGATGGAGAATTAGAAAATACTGAAACTGTTTACATCTATTATACCATAATACAATATGAATATGGTTAATAAATATACTATCGAGACTCATTAGATAATTTGAATTATTTCAAATGTATATGGAATATGTGTCATTAAGTAATAGTCTTTTAACATAGTTTCTAAGTGATGAAGTAACCTAAAATTTGGTGATGGAGAAGATGAAAAATATCGAAATTGTTTACATCTATTATACCATAATACAATATGAATATGGTGGATAAATATACTATCGAGACTCATTAGATAATTTGAATTATTTCAAATGTATATGGAATATGTGTCATTAAGTAATAGTCTTTTAACTTAGTTTCTTAGTGTGAAGTAACCTAAAATTTGGTGATGGAGAATTGGAAAATACTGAAATTGTTTACATCTATTATACCATAATACAATATGAATATGGTGGATAATATACTATCCAGACTCATTAGATAATTTAAATTATTTAAAATATATATGGAATATGTGTCATTAAGTAATAGTCTTTTAACTTAGTTTCTTAGTGATGAAGTAACCTAAAATTTGATGATAGAGAAGAAGAAAAATATTGAAATTGTTTACATCTATTATACCATAATACAATATGAATATGGTGGATAAATATACTATTGAGACTCATTAGATAATTTGAATTATTTCAAATGTATATGGAATATGTGTCATTAAGTAATAGTCTTTTAACTTGGTTTCTTAGTGATGAAGTAACCTAAAATTTGGTGATGGAGAAGAAGAAAAATATTGAAATTGTTTACATCTATTATACGATAATAAAATATGAATATGGTGGATAAATATACTATCGAGAGTCATTAGATAATTTGAATTATTTCAAATGTATATGGAATATGTGTCATTAAGTAATAGTCTTTTAACTTAGTTTCTTAGTGATGAAGTAACCTAAAATTTGGTGATGGAGAATTAGAAAATACTGAAACTGTTTACATCTATTATACCATAATACAATATGAATATGGTGAATAAATATACTATCGATACTCATTAGATAATTTGAATAATTTCAAATGTATATGGAATATGTGTCATTAAGTAATAGTCTTTTAACTTAGTTTTTTAGTGATGAATTAACCTAAAATTTGGTGATGGAGAAGAAGAAAAATATTGAAATTTTTACATCTATTATACGATAATACAATATGAATATGGTGGATAAATATACTATCGAGAGTCATTAGATAATTTGAATTATTTCAAATGTATATGAAATATGTGTCATTAAGTAACAGTTTTTTAACTCGGTTTCTTAGTGATGAAGTAACCTAAGATTTGGTGATGGAGAATTAGAAAATACTGAAATTGTTTACATCTATTATACGATAATACAATATGAATATGGTGGATAAATATACTATCGAGACTCATTAGATAATTTGAATAATTTCAAATGTATATGGAATATGTGTCATTAAGTAATAGTCTTTTAACTTGGTTTCTTAGTGATGAAGTAACCTAAAATTTGGTGATGAGGAATTGGAAAATACTGAAATTGTTTACATCTATTGTACGATAATACAATATGAATATGGTGGATAAATATACTATCGAGACTCATTAGATAATTTGAATTATTTCAAATGTATATGGAATATGTGTCATTAAGTAATAGTCTTTTAACTTGGTTTCTTAGTGATGAAGTAACCTAAGATTTGGTGATGGAGAATTAGAAAATACTGAAACTATTTACATCTATTATACCATAATACAATATGAATATGGTGAATAAATATACTATCGAGACTCATTAGATAATTTGAATTATTTGAAATGTATATGGTTTATGTGTCATTAAGTAATAGTCTTTTAACTTAGTTTCTTAGTGATGTAGTAACCTAAGATTTGGTGATGTAGAATTAGAAAATACTGAAACTGTTTACATCTATTATACCATAATACAATATGAATATGGTGGATAAATATACTATCAAGACTCATTAGATAATTTGAATTATTTCAAATGTATATGGAGTATGTGTCATTAAGTAATAGTCTCTTAACTTAGTTTCTTAATGATGAAGTAACCTAAAATTTGGTTTTGGAGAAGAAGAAAAATATTGAAATTGTTTACATCTATTATACGATAATACAATATGAATATGGTTGATAAATATACTATCGAGACTCATTAGATAATTTGAATTATTTCAAATGTATATGGAATATGTGTCATTAAGTAATAGTCTTTTAACTTGGTTTCTTAGTGATGAAGTAACCTAAAATTTGGTGATGGAGAATTAGAAAATACTGAAACTGTTGACATCTATTATACCATAATACAATATGAATATGGTGGATAAATATACTATCGAGACTAATTAGATAATTTGAATTATTTCAAATGTATATGGAATATGTGTCATTAAGTAATAGTCTCTTAACTTAGTTTCTTAGTGATGAAGTAACCTAAAATTTGGTGATGGAGTAGAAGAAAAATATTGAAATTGTTTACATCTATTATACGATAATACAATATGAATATGGTGGATAAATATAATATCGAGACTCATTAGATAATTTGAATTATTTCAAATGTATATGGAATATGTGTCATTAAGTAATAGTCTTTTAACTTGGTTTCTTAGTGATGAAGTAACCTAAAATTTGGTGATGAGGAATTGGAAAATACTGAAATTGTTTACATCTATTGTACGATAATACAATATGAATATGGTGGATAAATATACTATTGAGACTCATTAGATAATTTTAATTATTTCAAATGTATATGGAATATGTGTCATTAAGTAATAGTCTTTTAACTTGGTTTCTTAGTGATGAAGTAACCTAAGATTTGGTGATGGAGAATTAGAAAATACTGAAACTGTTTACATCTATTATACCATAATACAATATGAATATGGTGAATAAATATACTATCGAGACTCATTAGATAATTTGAATTATTTAAAATGTATATGGAATATGTGTCATTAAGTAATAGTCTTTTAACTTATTTTCTTAGTGATAAAGTAACCTAAAATTTGGTGATGGAGAAGATGAAAAATATTGAAATTGTTTACATCTATTATACCATAATACAATATGAATATGGTGGATAAAAATACTATCGAGACTCATTAGATAATTTGAATTATTTCAAATGTATATGGAATATGTGTCATTAAGTAATAGTCTTTTAAGATAGTTTCTTAGTGATGAAGTAACCTAAAATTTGGTGATGGAGAATTGGAAAATACTGAAATTGTTTACATCTATTATACCATAATACAATATGAATATGGTGGATAAATATACTATCGATACTCATTAGATAATTTGAATTATTTCAAATGTATATGGAATATGTGTCATTAAGTAATAGTCTTTTAACTTAGTTTCTTAGTGATGAAGAAACCTAAAATTTGGTGATAGAGAAGAAGAAAAATATTGAAATTGTTTACATCTATTATACCATTATACAATATGAATATGGTGGATAAATATACTATCGAGACTCATTAGATAATTTGAATTATTTCAAATGTATATGGAATATGTGTCATTAAGTAATAGTCTTTTAACTTAGTTTCTTAGTGATGAAGAAACCTAAAATTTGGTGATAGAGAAGAAGAAAAATATTGAAATTGTTTACATCTATTATACCATTATACAATATGAATATGGTGGATAAATATACTATCGAGACTCATTAGATAATTTGAATTATTTCAAATGTATATGGAATATGTGTCATTAAGTAATAGTCTTTTAAGATAGTTTCTTAGTGATGAAGTAACCTAAAATTTGGTGATGGAGAATTGGAAAATACTGAAATTGTTTACATCTATTATACCATAATACAATATGAATATGGTGGATAAATATACTATCGATTCTCATTAGATAATTTGAATTATTTCAAATGTATATGGAATATGTGTCATTAAGTAATAGTCTTTTAACTTAGTTTCTTAGTGATGAAGAAACCTAAAATTTGGTGATAGAGAAGAAGAAAAATATTGAAATTGTTTACATCTATTATACCATTATACAATATGAATATTGTGGATAAATATACTATCGAGACTCATTAGATAATTTGAATTATTTCAAATGTATATGGAATATGTGTCATTAAGTAATAGTCTTTTAACTTAGTTTCTTAGTGATGAAGTAACCTAAGATTTTGTGATGGAGAATTTGAAAATACTGAAACTGTTTACATGTATTATACCATAATACAATATGAATATGGTGAATAAATATACTATCGACACTCATTAGATAATTTGAATTATTTCAAATGTATATGGAATATGTGTCATTAAGTAATAGTCTTTTAACTTAGTTTCTTAGTGATGAAGTAACCTAAGATTTGGTGATGGAGAATTAGAAAATACTGAAATTGATTACATCTATTATACCATAATACAATATGAATATGGTGGATAAATATACTATCGAGACTCATTAGATAATTTGAATTATTTCAAATGTATATGGAATACGTGTCATTAAGTAGTAGTCTTTTAACTTAGTTTCTTAGTGATGAAGTAACCTAAGATTTGGTGATGGAGAATTAGAAAATACTAAAACTGTTTACATCTATTATAACATAATACAATATGAATATGGTGAATAAATATACTATCGAGACTCATTAGATAATTTGAATTATTTCAAATGTATATGTAATATGTGTCATTAAGTAATAGTCTTTTAACTTAGTTTCTTAGTGATGAAGTAACCTAAAATTTGGTGATGGAGAAGAAGAAAAATATTGAAATTGTTTACATCTATTATACCATAATACAATATGAATATGGTGGATAAATATACTATAGAGACTCATTAGATAATTTGAATTATTTCAAATGTATATGGAATATGTGTCATTAAGTAATAGTCTTTTAACTTAGTTTCTTAGTGATGAAGTAACCTAAAATTTGGTGATGGAGAAGATGAAAAATATTGAAATTGTTTAAATCTATTATACCATAATACAATATGAATATGGTGGATAAATATACTATCGAGACTCATTAGATAATTTGTATTTGTTTAAATGTATATGGAATATGTGTCATTAAGTAATTGTCTTTTAACTTAGTTTCTTAGTGATGAAGTAACCTAAGATTTGGTGATGGAGAATTAGAAAATACTGAAACTGTTTACATCTATTATACCATAATACAATATGAATATGGTGAATAAATATACTATCGAGACTCATTAGATAATTTGAATTATTTCAAATGTATATGGAATATGTGTCATTAAGTAATAGTCTTTTAACTTAGTTTCTTAGTGATGAAGTAACCTAAAATTTGGTGATGGAGAAGATGAAAAATATTGAAATTGTTTACATCTATTATACCATAATAAAATATGAATATGGTGGATAAATATACTATCAAGACTCATTAGATAATTTGAATTATTTCAAATGTATATGGAATATGTGTCATTAAGTAATAGTCTCTTAACTTAGTTTCTTAATGATGAAGTAACCTAAAATTTGGTGATGGAGAAGAAGAAAAATATTGAAATTGTTTACATCTATTATACGATAATACAATATGAATATTGTGGATAAATATACTATCGAGACACATTAGATAATTTGAATTATTTCAAATGTATATGGAATATGTGTCATTAAGTAATAGTCTCTTAACTTAGTTTCTTAGTGATGAAGTAACCTAAAATTTGGTGATGGAGTAGAAGAAAAATATTGAAATTGTTTACATCTATTATACAATAATACAATATGAATATGGTGGATAAATATAATATCGAGACTCATTAGATAATTTGAATTATTTCAAATGTATATGGAATATGTGTCATTAAGTAATAATCTTTTAACTTGGTTTCTTAGTGATGAAGAAACCTAAAATTTGGTGATGAGGAATTGGAAAATACTGAAATTGTTTACATCTATTGTACGATAATACAATATGAATATGGTGGATAAATATACTATCGAGACTCATTAGATAATTTGAATTATTTCAAATGTATATGGAATATGTGTCATTAAGTAATAGTCTTTTAACTTGGTTTCTTAGTGATGAAGTAACCTAAGATTTGGTGATGGAGAATTAGAAAATACTGAAACTGTTTACATCTATTATACCATAATACAATATGAATATGGTGAATAAATATACTATCGAGACTCATTAGATAATTTGAATTATTTCAAATGTATATGGAATATGTGTCATTAAGTAATAGTCTTTTAACTTATTTTCTTAGTGATAAAGTAACCTAGAATTTGGTGATGGAGAAGATGAAAAATATTGAAATTGTTTACATCTATTATACCATAATACAATATGAATATGGTGGATAAAAATACTATCGAGACTCATTAGATAATTTGAATTATTTCAAATGTATATGGAATATGTGTCATTAAGTAATAGTCTTTTAAGATAGTTTCTTAGTGATGAAGTAACCTAAAATTTGGTGATGGAGAATTGGAAAATACTGAAATTGTTTACATCTATTATACCATAATACAATATGAATATGGTGGATAAATATACTATCGATACTCATTAGATAATTTGAATTATTTCAAATGTATATGGAATATGTGTCATTAAGTAATAGTCTTTTAACTTAGTTTCTTAGTGATGAAGAAACCTAAAATTTGGTGATAGAGAAGAAGAAAAATATTGAAATTGTTTACATCTATTATACCATTATACAATATGAATATGGTGGATAAATATACTATCGAGACTCATTAGATAATTTGAATTATTTCAAATGTATATGGAATATGTGTCATTAAGTAATAGTCTTTTAACTTAGTTTCTTAGTGATGAAGTAACCTAAGATTTTGTGATGGAGAATTTGAAAATACTGAAACTGTTTACATGTATTATACCATAATACATAAATGAATATGGTGAATAAATATACTATCGAGACTCATTAGATAATTTGAATTATTTCAAATGTATATGGAATATGTGTCATTAAGTAATAGTCTTTTAACTTAGTTTCTTAGTGATGAAGTAACCTAAGATTTGGTGATGGAGAATTAGAAAATACTGAAATTGATTACATCTATTATACCATAATACAATATGAATATGGTGGATAAATATACTATCGAGACTCATTAGATAATTTGAATTATTTCAAATGTATATGGAATACGTGTCATTAAGTAGTAGTCTTTTAACTTAGTTTCTTAGTGATGAAGTAACCTAAGATTTGGTGATGGAGAATAAGAAAATACTAAAACTGTTTACATCTATTATAACATAATACAATATGAATATGGTGAATAAATATACTATCGAGACTCATTAGATAATTTGAATTATTTCGAATGTATATGTAATATGTGTCATTAAGTAATAGTCTTTTAACTTAGTTTCTTAGTGATGAAGTAACCTAAAATTTGGTGATGGAGAAGAAGAAAAATATTGAAATTGTTTACATCTATTATACCATAATACAATATGAATATGGTGGATAAATATACTATAGAGACTCATTAGATAATTTGAATTATTTCAAATGTATATGGAATATGTGTCATTAAGTAATAGTCTTTTAACTTAGTTTCTTAGTGATGAAGTAACCTAAAATTTGGTGATGGAGAAGATGAAAAATATTGAAATTGTTTAAATCTATTATACCATAATACAATATGAATATGGTGGATAAATATACTATCGAGACTCATTAGATAATTTGTATTTGTTTAAATGTATATGGAATATGTGTCATTAAGTAATTGTCTTTTAACTTAGTTTCTTAGTGATGAAGTAACCTAAGATTTGGTGATGGAGAATTAGAAAATACTGAAACTGTTTACATCTATTATACCATAATACAATATGAATATGGTGAATAAATATACTATCGAGACTCATTAGATAATTTGAATTATTTCAAATGTATATGGAATATGTGTCATTAAGTAATAGTCTTTTAACTTAGTTTCTTAGTGATGAAGTAACCTAAAATTTGGTGATGGAGAAGATGAAAAATATTGAAATTGTTTACATTTATTATACCATAATAAAATATGAATATGGTGGATAAATATACTATCAAGACTCATTAGATAATTTGAATTATTTCAAATGTATATGGAATATGTGTCATTAAGTAATAGTCTCTTAACTTAGTTTCTTAATGATGAAGTAACCTAAAATTTGGTGATGGAGAAGAAGAAAAATATTGAAATTGTTTACATCTATTATACGATAATACAATATGAATATTGTGGATAAATATACTATCGAGACACATTAGATAATTTGAATTATTTCAAATGTATATTGAATATGTGTCATTAAGTAATAGTCTTTTAACTTAGTTTCTTAGTGAAGAAGTAACATAAAATTTGGTGATGGAGAAGAAGGAAAATACTGAAACTGTTTACATCTATTATACCATAATACAATATGAATATGGTGGATAAATATACTATCGAGGATCATTAGATAATTTGAATCATTTCAAATGTATATGGAATATGTGTCATTAAGTAATAGTCTTTTAACTTGGTTTCTTAGTGATGAAGTAACCTAAAATTTGGTGATGGAGAACTAGAAAATACTGAAACTGTTTACATCTATTATATCATAATACAATATGAATATGGTGAATAAATATACTATCGAGACTCATTAGATAATTTGAATTATTTCAAATGTATATGGAATATTTGTCTTTAAGTAATAGTCTTTTAACTTAGTTTCTTAGTTATGAAGTAACCTAATATTTGTTGATGGAGAATTAGAAAATACTGAAACTGTTACATCTATTATACCATAATACAATATGAATATGGTGAATAAATTTACTATCGAGACTCATTAGATAATTTGAATTATTTCAAATGTATATGGAATATGTGTCATTAAGTAATAGTCTTTTAACTTAGTTTCTTAGTGATGAAGTAACCTAAAATTTGGTGATGGAGAATTGGAAAATACTGAAATTGTGTACATCTATTATACCATAATACAATATGAATATGGTGGATAAATATACTATCGAGACTCATTAGATAATTTGAATTATTTCAAATTTATATGGAATATGTGTCATTAAGTAATTGTCTTTTAACTTAGTTTCTTAGTGATGAAGTAACCTAAGATTTGGTGATGGAGAATTAGAAAATACTGAAACTGTTTACATCTATTATACCATAATACAATATGAATATGGTGAATAAATATACTATCGAGACTCATTAGATAATTTGAATTATTTCAAATGTATATGGAATATGTGTCATTAAGTAATAGTCTTTTAACTTAGTTTCTTAGTTATGAAGTAACCTAAAATTTGGTGATGGAGAAGATGAAAAATATTGAAATTGTTTACATCTATTATACCATAATTAAATATGAATATGGTGGATAAATATACTATCGAGACTCATTAGATAATTTGAATTATTTCAAATGTATATGGAATATGTGTCATTAAGTAATAGTCTTTTAACTTAGTTTCTTAGTGATGAAGTAACCTAAAATTTGGTGATGGAGAATTAGAAAATACTGAAACTGTTTACATCTATTATACCATAATACAATATGAATATGGTGGATAAATATACTATCGAGACTCATTAGATAGTTTGTATTTTTTTAAATGTATATGGAATATGTGACATTAAGTAATAGTCTTTTAACTTAGTTTCTTAGTGATGAAGTAACCTAAGATTTGGTGATGGAGAATTATAAAATACTGAAATTATTTACATCTATTATACCATAATTCAATATGAATATGGTGAATAAATATACTATCGAGACTCATTTGATAATTTGAATTATTTCAAATTTATATGGAATATGTGTCATTAAGTAATAGTCTCTTAACTTAGTTTCTTAGTGATGAAGTAACCTAAAATTTGGTGATGGAGAAGAAGAAAAATAATTAAATTGTTTACATCTATTATACGATAATACAATATGAATATGGTGGATAAATATACTATCGAGACTCATTAGATAATTTGAATTATTTCAAATGTATATGGAATATGTGTCATTAAGTAATAGTCTTTTAACTTGGTTTCTTAGTGATGAAGTAACCTAAAATTTGGTGATGGAGAATTAGAAAATACTGAAACTGTTTACATCTATTATACCATAATACAATATGAATATGGTGAATAAATATACTATCGAGACTCATTAGATAATTTGAATTATTTCAAATGTATATGGAATATGTGTCATTAAGTAATAGTCTTTTAACTTAGTGTCTTAGTGATGAAGTAACCTAAAATTTGGTGATGGAGAAGAAGAAAAATATTGAAATTGTTTACATCTATTATACGATAATACAATATGAATATGGTGGATAAATATACTATCGAGACTCATTAGATAATTTGAATTATTTCAAATGTATATGGAATATGTGTCATTAAGTAATAGTCTTTTAACTTAGTTTCTTAGTGATGAAGTAACCTAAAATTTGGTGATGGAGAATTGGAAAATACTTAAATTGTTTACATCTATTATACCATAATACAATATGAATATGGTGGATAAATATACTATCGAGACTCATTAGATAATTTGAATTATTTCAAATGCATATGGAATATGTGTCATTAAGTAATAGTCTTTTAACTTAGTTTCTTAGTGATTAAGTAACCTAAAATTTGGTGATGGAGAATTAGAAAATACTGAAACTATTCACATCTATTATACCATAATACAATATGAATATGGTGGATAAATATACTATCGAGACTCATTAGATAGTTTGTAATTTTTTAAATGTATATGGAATATGTGTCATTATGTAATAGTCTTTTAACTTAGTTTCTTAGTGATGAAGTAACCTAAGATTTGGTGATGGAGAATTAGAAAATACTGAATCTGTTTACATCTATTATACCATAATACAATATGAATATAGTGAATAAATATAATATCGAGACTCATTAGATAATTTGAATTATTTCAAATGTATATGGAATATGTGTCATTAAGTAATAGTCTCTTAACTTAGTTTCTTAGTGATGAAGTAACCTAAAATTTGGTGATGGAGAAGAAGAAAAATAATTAAATTGTTTACATCTATTATACGATAATACAATATGAATATGTTGGATAAATATACTATCGAGACTCATTAGATAATTTGAATTATTTCAAATGTATATGGAATATGTGTCATTAAGTAATAGTCTTTTAACTTGGTTTCTTAGTGATGAAGTAACCTAAAATTTGGTGATGGAGAATTAGAAAATACTGAAACTGTTTACATCTATTATACCATAATACAATATGAATATAGTCAATAAATATACTATCAAGACTCATTAGATAATTTGAATTATTTTAAATGTATATGGATTATGTGTCATTAAGTAATAGTCTTTTAACTTGGTTTCTTAGTGATGAAGTAACCTAAAATTCGGTGATGGAGAATTAGAAAATACTGAAACTGTTTACATCTATTATACCATAATAAAATATGAATATGGTGGATAAATATACTATCGAGACTCATTAGATAATTTGTATTTTTTTAAATGTATATGGAATATGTGTCATTAAGTAATAGTCTTTTAACTTAGTTTCTTAGTGATAAAGTAACCTAAGATTTGGTGATGGAGAATTAGAAAATACTGAAACTGTTTACATCTATTATACCATAATACAATATGAATATGGTGAATAAATATACTATCGAGACTCATTAGATAATTTTAATTATTTCAAATGTATATGGAATATGTGTCATTAAGTAATAGTCTTTTAACTTTGTTTCTTAGTGAAGAAGTAACCTAAAATTTGGTGATGGAGAAGAAAGAAAATACTGAAATTGTTTACATCTATTATACCATAATACAATATGAATATGGTGGATAAATAAACTATTTAGACTCATTAGATAATTTGAATTATTTCAAATGTATATGCAATATGTGTCATTAAGTAATAGTCTTTTAACTTTGTTTCTTAGTGATGAAGTAACCTAAGATTTGGTGATGGAGACTTAGAAAATACTGAAATTGTTTACATCTATTATACCATAATACAATATAAATATGGTGGATAAATATACTATCTAGACTCATTAGATAATTTGAATTATTTCAAATGTATATGGAATATGTGTCATTAAGTAATAGTCTCTTAACTTAGTTTCTTAATGATGAAGTAATCTAAAATTTGGTGATTGAGAAGAAGAAAAATATTGAAATTGTTTACATCTATTATACGATAATACAATATGAATATGGTGGATAAATATACTATCGAGACTCATTAGATAATTTGAATTATTTCAAATGTATATGGAATATGTGTCATTAAGTAATAGTCTTTTAACTTGGTTTCTTAGTGATGAAGTAACCTAAAATTTGGTGATGGAGAATTAGAAAATACTGAAACTGTTTACATCTATTATACCATAATACAATATGAATATGGTGGATAAATATACTATCGAGACTCATTAGATAATTTGAATTATTTCAAATGTATATGGAATATGTGTCATTAAGTAATAGTCTCTTAACTTAGTTTCTTAGTGATGAAGTAACCTAAAATTTGGTGATGGAGTAGAAGAAAAATATTGAAATTGTTTACATCTATTATACGATAATACAATATGAATATGTTGGATAAATATACTATCGAGACTCATTAGATAATTTGAATTATTTCAAATGTATATGGAATATGTGTCATTAAGTAATAGTCTTTTAACTTGGTTTCTTAGTGATGAAGTAACCTAAAATTTGGTGATGAGGAATTCGAAAATACTGAAATTGTTTACATCTATTGTACGATAATACAATATGAATATGGTGGATAAATATACTATCGAGACTCATTAGATAATTTGAATTATTTCAAATGTATATGGAATATGTGTCATTAAGTAATAGTCTTTTAACTTAGTGTCTTAGTGATGAAGTAACCTAAGATTTGGTGATGGAGAATTAGAAAATACTGAAACTGTTTACATCAATTATACCATAATACAATATGAATATGGTGAATAAATATACTATCGAGACTCATTAGATAATTTGAATTATTTCAATTGTATATGGAATATGTGTCATTAAGTAATAGTCTTTTAACTTAGTTTCTTAGTGATGAAGAATCCTAAAATTTGGTGATGGAGAAGATGAAAAATATTGAAATTGTTTACATCTATTATACCATAATACAATATGAATATGGTGGATAAATATACTATCGAGACTCATTAGATAATTTGAATTATTTCAAATGTATATGGAATATGTGTCATTAAGTAATAGTCTTTTAAGATAGTTTCTTAGTGATGAAGTAACCTAAAATTTGGTGATGGAGAATTGGAAAATACTGAAATTGTTTACATCTATTATGCCATAATACAATATGAATATGGTGGATAAATATACTATCGATATTCATTAGATAATTTGAATTATTTCAAATGTATATGGAATATGTGTCATTAAGTAATAGTCTTTTAACTTAGTTTCTTAGTGATGAAGAAACCTAAAATTTGGTGATAGAGAAGAAGAAAAATATTGAAATTGTTTACATCTATTATACCATTATACAATATGAATATGGTGGATAAATATACTATCGATACTCATTAGATAATTTGAATTATTTCAAATGTATATGGAATATGTGTCATTAAGTAATAGTCTTTTAACTTGGTTTCTTAGTGATGAAGTAACCTAAAATTTGGTGACGGAGAATTAGAAAATACGGAAACTGTTTACATCTATTATACCATAATACAATATGAATATGGTGAATAAATATACTATCGAGACTCATTAGATAATTTGAATTATTTCAAATGTATATGGAATATGTGTCATTAAGTAATAGTCTTTTAACTTAGTTTCTTAGTGATGAAGTAACCTAAGATTTTGTGATGGAGAATTTGAAAATACTGAAACTGTTTACATGTATTATACCATAATACAATATGAATATGGTGAATAAATATACTATCTAGACTCATTAGATAATTTGAATTATTTCAAATGTATATGGAATATGTGTCATTAAGTAATAGTCTTTTAACTTAGTTTCTTAGTGATGAAGTAACCTAAGATTTGGTGATGGAGAATTTGAAAATATTGAAATTGATTACATCTATTATACCATAATACAATATGAATATGGTGGATAAATATACTATCGAGACTCATTAGATAATTTGAATTATTTCAAATGTATATGGAATACGTGTCATTAAGTAGTAGTCTTTTAACTTAGTTTCTTAGTGATGAAGTAACCTAAAATTTGGTGATGGAGAATTAGAAAATACTAAAACTGTTTACATCTATTATAACATAATACAATATGAATATGGTGAATAAATATACTATCGAGACTCATTAGATAATTTGAATTATTTCAAATTTATATGGAATATGTGTCATTAAGTAATAGTCTTTTAACTTAGTTTCTTAGTGATTAAGTAACCTAAAATTTGGTGATGGAGAAGAAGAAGAATATTGAAATTGTTTACATCTATTATACCATAATACAATATGAATATGGTGGATAAATATACTATCGAGACTCATTAGATAATTTGAATTATTTCAAATGTATATGGAATATGTGTCATTAAGTAATAGTCTTTTAACTTAGTTTCTTAGTGATGAAGTAACCTAAAATTTGGTGATGGAGAAGATGAAAAATATTGAAATTGTTTACATCTATTATACCATAATACAATATGAATATGGTGGATAAATATACTATCGAGACTCATTAGATAATTTGTATTTGTTTAAATGTATATGGAATATGTGTCATTAAGTAATTGTCTTTTAACTTAGTTTCTTAGTGATGAAGTAACCTAAGATATGGTGATGGAGAATTAGAAAATACTGAAACTGTTTACATCTATTATACCATAATAAAATATGAATATGGTGGATAAATATACTATCGAGACTCATTAGATAATTTGAATTATTTCAAATGTATATGGAATATGTGTCATTAAGTAATAGTCTCTTAACTTAGTTTCTTAATGATGAAGTAACCTAAAATTTGGTGATGGAGAAGAAGAAAAATATTGAAATTATTTACATCTATTATACGATAATACAATATGAATATGGTGGATAAATATATTATCGAGACTCAGTAGATAATTTGAATTATTTCTAATGTATATGGAATATGTGTCATTAAGTAATAGTCTTTTAACTTGGTTTCTTAGTGATGAAGTAACCTAAAATTTGGTGATGGAGAACTAGAAAATACTGAAACTGTTTACATCTATTATATCATAATACAATATGAATATGGTGAATAAATATACTATCGAGACTCATTAGATAATTTGAATTATTTCAAATGTATATGGAATATTTGTCTTTAAGTAATAGTCTTTTAACTTAGTTTCTTAGTTATGAAGTAACCTAAGATTTGTTGATGGAGAATTAGAAAATACTGAAACTGTTACATCAATTATACCATAATACAATATGAATATGGTGAATAAATTTACTATCTAGACTCATTAGATAATTTGAATTATTTCAAATGTATATGGAATATGTGTCATTAAGTAATAGTCTTTTAACTTAGTTTCTTAGTGATGAAGTAACCTAAAATTTGGTGATGGAGAAGATGAAAAATATTGAAATTGTTTACATCTATTATACCATAATACAATATGAATATGGTGGATAAATATACTATCGAGACTCATTAGATAATTTGAATTATTTCAAATGTATATGGAATATGTGTCATTAAGTAATAGTCTTTTAACTTAGTTTCTTAGTGATGAAGTAACCTAAAATTTGGTGATGGAGAATTAGAAAATACTAAAATTGTTTACATCTATTATACCATAATACAATATGAATATGGTGGATAAATATACTATCAATACTCATTAGATAGTTTGTATTTTTTTAAATGTATATGGAATATGTGACATTAAGTAATAGTCTTTTAACTTAGTTTCTTAGTGATGAAGTAACCTAAGATTTGGAGATGGAGAATTATAAAATACTGAAACTGTTTACATATATTATACCATAATACAATATGAATATGGTGAATAAATATACTATCGAGACTCATTAGATAATTTGAATTATTATAAATTTATATGGAATATGTGTCATTAAGTAAAAGTCTCTTAACTTAGTTTCTTAGTGATGAAGTAACCTAAAATTTGGTGATGGAGAAGAAGAAAAATAATTAAATTGTTTACATCTATTATACGATAATACAATATGAATATGGTGGATAAATATACTATCGAGACTCATTAGATAATTTGAATTATTTCAAATGTATATGGAATATGTGTCATTAAGTAATAGTCTTTTAACTTGGTTTCTTAGTGATGAAGTAACCTAAAATTTGGTGATGGAGAATTAGAAAATACTGAAACTGTTTACATCTATTATATCATAATACAATATGAATATGGTGGATAAACATACTATCAAGACTCATTAGATAGTTTGTATTTTTTTAAATGTATATGGAATATGTGACATTAAGTAATAGTCTTTTAACTTAGTTTCTTAGTGATGAAGTAACCTAAGATTTGGTGATGGAGAATTCTAAAATACTGAAACTGTTTACATCTATTATACCATAATACAATATGAATATGGTGAATAAATATACTATCGAGACTCATTATATAATTTGAATTATTATAAATTTATATGGAATATGTGTCATTAAGTAATAGTCTCTTAACTTAGTTTCTTAGTGATGAAGTAACCTAAAATTTGGTGATGGAGAAGAAGAAAAATAATTAAATTGTTTACATCTATTATACGATAATACAATATGAATATGGTGGATAAATATACTATCGAGACTCATTAGATAATTTGAATTATTTCAAATGTATATGGAATATGTGTCATTAAGTAATAGTCTTTTAACTTGGTTTCTTAGTGATGAAGTAACCTAACATTTGGTGATGGAGAATTAGAAAATACTTAAACTGTTTACATCTATTATACCATAATACAATATAAATATGGTGAATAAATATACTATCGAGACTCATTAGATAATTTGAATTATTTCAAATGTATATGGAATATGTGTCATTAAGTAATAGTCTTTTAACTTAGTGTCTTAGTGATGAAGTAACCTAAAATTTGGTGATGGAGAAGAAGAAAAATATTGAAATTGTTTACATATATTATACGATAATACAATATGAATATGGTGGATAAATATACTATCGAGACTCATTAGATAATTTGAATTATTTCAAATGTATATGGAATATGTGTCATTAAGTAATAGTCTTTTAACTTAGTTTCTTAGTGATGAAGTAACCTAAAATTTGGTGATGGAGAATTGGAAAATACTTAAATTGTTTACATCTATTATACCATAATACAATATGAATATGGTGGATAAATATACTATCGAGA
>CATIWC010000203.1:0-123609 GCA_948472305.1 Vicia faba
AAAAATATTGACAACACACTACCTTCCATAATGACAAGGCTACCACACCTTAGAGTAACAAAAATCTCGACAACAGACTACCTTCCATAATGACAAGGCTACCATTCATTGGAGTAACATAGATATCGACAACATACTACCTTAAATAATGACAAGGATACCATCCATTGGAGTAACAAAAATCTCGACGACAGACGACCTTCCATAATGACTAGGCTACCATCCTATGGAGCAACAAAGATATCGATAACAGACTACCTTCCATAACAACAAGGCTACGATCCATTCTAGTAACAAAAATATCGACAATAGACTACCTTCCATAATGACAAGGCTACCATCCATTGTAGTGACAAAAATATAGACAATAGACTACCTTCCATAATGACCAGTCTACCATCCATTAGAGTAACAAGAATCTCGACAACATACTGCCTTCCATAATGACAAGGCTACAATCTATTATAGTAACAAAAATATAGACAACAGACTACATTCCATAACGACAAGGCTACAATCCATTGTAGTAACAAAAATCTAGACAACAAACTATCTTCCATAATGACAAGGCTACCATCCATTGTATTTACAAAAATCTCGACAATATACTACCTTTTATAATTACAAGGCTACCATCCATTAGAGTAACAAAAATCTCGACAATAGACTACCTTCCATAATGACAAGGCTACAATCAATTATAGTAACAAAAATGTCGACAATAGTCTACCTTTCATAATGAAAAGGCTACCATCCATTGGAATAACAAAAATCTCGACAACAAACTAATTTCCATAATGACAAGGCTATTATCCCTTAGAGTAACAAAATTCTCGACAACAGACTACCTTCCATAATGACAAGGCTACCATCCATTGGAGTAACAAAGACATCGACAACATACTACATTCCATAATGACAAGGATACCATCCATTGGAGTAACAAAAATCACGACAATAAACTACCTTCCATAATGACAAGGCTACCATCCAATGGAGTAACAAAAATCTCGACAACAAACTTCCTTACATAATGACTAGGCTACCATCCATTGGAGTAAGAAAGATATCGACAACATACTACCTTCCATAACGACAAGGATACAAACCATTGTAGTAACAAAAATCTCGACAACAGACTACCTTCCATAATGACAAGGCTACCAACCATTTGAATAACAAAAATATTGACAACACACTACCTTCCATAATGACAAGGCTACCACACCTTAGAGTAACAAAAATCTCGACAACAGACTACCTTCCATAATGACAAGGCTACAATTCATTGGAGTAACATAGATATCGACAACATACTACCTTAAATAATGACAAGGATACCATCCATTGGAGTAACAAAAATCTCGACGACAGACGACCTTCCATAATGACTAGGCTACCATCCTTTGGAGTAACAAAGATATCGATAACAGACTACCTTCCATAACAACAAGGCTACAATCCATTCTAGTAACAAAAATATCGACAATAGACTACCTTCCATAATGACAAGGCTACCATCCATTGTAGTGACAAAAATATAGACAATAGACTACCTTCCATAATGACCAGTCTACCATCCATTAGAGTAACAAGAATCTCGACAACATACTGCCTTCCATAATGACAAGGCTACAATCTATTATAGTAACAAAAATATAGACAACAGACTACATTCCATAACGACAAGGCTACAATCCATTGTAGTAACAAAAATCTAGACAACAAACTATCTTCCATAATGACAAGGCTACCATCCATTGTATTTACAAAAATCTCGACAATATACTACCTTCTATAATTACAAGGCTACCATCCATTAGAGTAATAAAAATCTCGACAATAGACTACCTTCCATAATGACAAGGCTACAATCAATTATAGTAACAAAAATGTCGACAATAGACTACCTTTCATAATGAAAAGGCTACCATCCACTGGAATAACAAAAATCTCGACAACAAACTACTTTCCATAATGACAAGGCTACCATCCCTTAGAGTAACAAAATTCTCGACAACAGACTACCTTCCATAATGACAAGGCTACCATCCATTGGAGTAACAAAGATAATGACAACATACTACATTCCATAATGACAAGGCTACCATCCATTAGAGTAATAAAAATCTCGACAATAGACTACCTTCCATAATGACAAGGCTACAATCAATTATAGTAACAAAAATGTCGACAATAGACTACCTTTCATAATGAAAAGGCTACCATCCACTGGAATAACAAAAATCTCGACAACAAACTACTTTCCATAATGACAAGGCTACCATCCCTTAGAGTAACAAAATTCTCGACAACAGACTACCTTCCATAATGACAAGGCTACCATCCATTGGAGTAACAAAGATAACGACAACATACTACATTCCATAATGACAAGGATACCATCTATTGGAGTAACAAAAATCACGACAATAAACTACCTTCCATAATGACAAGGCTACCATCCAATGCAGTAACAAAAATCTCGACAACAAACTACCTTACATAATGACTAGGCTACCATCCATTGGAGTAAGAAAGATATCGACAACATACTACATTCCATAACGACAAGGATACAAACCATTGTAGTAACAAAAATCTCGACAACAGACTACCTTCCATAATGACAAGGCTACCAACCATTTGAATAACAAAAATATTGACAACACACTACCTTCCATAATGACAAGGCTACCACACCTTAGAGTAACAAAAATCTCGACAACAGACTACCTTCCATAATGACAAGGCTACCATTCATTGGAGTAACATAGATATCGACAACATACTACCTTAAATAATGACAAGGATACCATCCATTGGATTAACAAAAATCTCGACGACATACGACCTTCCATAATGACTAGGCTACCATCCTTTGGAGTAACAAAGATATCGATAAGAGACTACCTTCCATAACAACAAGGCTACAATCCATTCTAGTAACAAAAGTATCGACAATAGACTCCCTTCCATAATGACAAGGCTACCATCCATTGTAGTGACAAAAATATAGACAATAGACTACCTTCCATAATGACAAGGCTACCATCTAATAGAGTAACAAGAATCTCGACAACATACTACCTTCCATAATGACAAGGCTACAATCTATTATGGTAACAAAAATCTAGACAACAGACTACATTCCATAACGACAAGGCTACAATCCATTGTAGTAACAAAAATCTAGACAATAGACTATCTTCCATAACGACAAGGCTACCATCCATTGTATTTACAAAAATCTCGACAATATACTACCTTCTGTAAATACAAGGCTACCATCCATTGGAGTAACAAAAATCTCGACAACAGACTACCTTCCATAATGACAAGGCTACCATTCATTGGAGTAACATAGATATCGACAACATACTACCTTAAATAATGACAAGGATACCATCCATTGGAGTAACAAAAATCTCGACGACAGACGACCTTCCATAATGACTAGGCTACCATCCTTTGGAGTAACAAAGATATCGATAACAGACTACCTTCCATAACAACAAGGCTACAATCCATTCTAGTAACAAAAATATCGATAATAGACTACCTTCCATAATGACGAGGCTACCATCCATTGTAGTGACAAAAATATAGACAATAGACTACCTTCCATAATGACAAGGCTACCATCCATTAGAGTAACAAGAATCTCGACAACATACTACATTCCATAATGACAAGGCTACAATCAATTATAGTAACAAAAATGTCGACAATAGACTACCTTTCATAATGAAAAGGCTACCATCCATTGGAATAACAAAAATCTCGACAACAAACTACTTTCCATAATGACAAGGCTACCATCCCTTAGAGTAACAAAAATCCCGACAACAGACTACCTTCCATAATGACAAGGCTACCATCTATTAGAATAACAAAAATATTGACAACACACTACCTTCCATAATGACAAGGCTACCATCCAATGGAGTAACAAAAATCTAGACAACAGACTACCTTCCATAATGACTAGGCTACCATCCTTTGGAGTAACAAAGATATCGATAATAGATTACGTTCCATAACGACAACCCTACAATCCATTGTAGTAACAAAAATCTCGACAACAGACTACCTTCCATAATGACATGGCTACCATCCATTGTATTTACAAAAATCTCGACAATATAGTACCTTCTATAATGACAAGGCTACCATCCATTGGAGTAACAAAAATCTAGACAATAGACTACCTTCCATAATGACAAGGCTACAATTTATTATAGTAACAAATATCTCGACAATAGACTACCTTTCATAATGACAAGGCTACCATCCATTGGAATAAAAAAAATCTCGACAACAAACTACTTTCCATAATGACAAGGCTACCATCCCTTAGAGTAATAAAATTCTCGACAACAGACTACCTTCCATAATGACAAGGCTACCATCCATTGGAGTAACAAAGATATCGACAACATACTACATTCCATAATGACAAGGATACCATCCATTGGAGTAACAAAAATCACGACAATAAACTACCTTCCATAATGACAAGGCTACCATCCAATGGAGTAACAAAAATCTCGACAACAAACTACCTTACATAATGACTAGACTACCATCCATTGGAGTAAGAAAGATATCGACAACATACTACCTTCCATAATGACAAGGATACCATCCATTGGAGTAATAAAAATCCCGACAACAGACTAGCTTCCATAATGACAAGGCTACCATCCATTAGAATAACAAAAATATTGAAATCACACTACCTTCCATAATGACAAGGCTACCATCCAATGGAGTAACAAAAATCTAGACAACAAACTACCTTCCATAATGACTAGGCTACCATCCTTTGGAGTAACAAAGATATCGATAATAGATTACCTTCCATAATGACAACCCTACAATCCATTGTAATAACAAAAATTTCGACAACAGACTACCTTACATAATGACATGTTTACCATCCATTGTAGTGACAAAAATCCTTGACAATATACTACCTTCTATAATGACAAGGCTACCATCCATTGGTGTAACAAAAACCTCGACAACAGACTACCTTCCATAATGACAAGGCTACCATCTATTGGAATAACAAAAATATTGACAACACACTACCTTCCATAATGACATGGCTACCATCCATTGGAGTAACATAGATATCGACAACATACTACCTTAAATAACGACAAGGCTACAATCCATTGTAGTAATAAAAATCTCGACAATTGACTACCTTCCATAATGACAAGGCTACCATCCATTGTAGTGAGAAAAATATAGACAATAGACTACCTTCCATAATGACAAGGCTACCATCCATTGGAGTAACAAGAATCTCGGCAACATACTACCTTCCATAATGACAAGTCTACAATCTATTATAGTAACAAAAATCTCGACAACAGACTACCTTCCATAACGACAAGGCTACAATCCATTGTATTAACAAAAATCTAGACAACAGACTACCTTCCATAATGAGAAGGCTACCATCCATTGTATTTACAAAAATCTCGACAATATACTACCTTCTATAATGACAAGGCTACCATCCACTGGAGTAACAAAAATCTCGACAATAGACTACCTTCCATAATGACAAGGCTACAATCTATTATAGTAACAAATATCTCGACAATAGACTACCTTTCATAATGACAAGGCTACCATCCATTGGAATAACAAAAATCTCGACAACATACTACTTTCCATAATGACAAGGCTACCATCCCTTAGAGTAACAAAATTCTCGACAATAGACTACCTTCCATAATGACAAGGCTACCATCCATTGGAGTAACAAAGATATCGACAATAGACTACCTTCCATAACGACAAGGATACAAACCATTGTAGTAACAAAAATCTCGACAACAGACTACCTTCCATAATGACAAGTCTACCAACCATTTGAATAACAAAAATATTGACAACACACTACCTTCCTTAATGACAAGGCTACCACACCTTAGAGTAACAAAAATCTCGACAAAAGACTACCTTCCATAATGACATAGATATCGACAACATACTACCTTAAATAATGACAGGGATACCATCCATTAGAGTAACAAAAATCTCGATGACAGACGACCTTCCATAATGATAATGTTACCATCCATTGGAGTAACAAACATCTCGACAATAGACTACCTTCTATAATGACAATGCTACCATCCATTAGAGTAACAAAAATATGAACAACAGACTACCTTCCATAGTGACAAGGCTATCATCCATTGGAGTGACAAAAATCACAACGACAAACTAACTTCCATAATGACAAGGCTAGCATCCATTAGAGTAAAAAAAATCTCAACAACAGAATACATTCCATAGTGACAAGGCTACCATCCATTGGAATAACAAAAATCTCGACAACAGAATACCTTCCATAATGATAAGGGTAGCATCTAGTGGAGTAACAAAAACATCGACAATAGACTACGTTCCATAATGACAAGGCTACCATCCATTGGAGTAAAAAAATTCTCGATAACAGACTACTATCCATAATGATAATGGTACCATCAATTGGAGTAACAAAAATCTTGACAACAGACTACCTTCCATAATGACAAGTCTACAATCCATTGGAGTAACAAAGATATCGATAACATACTAACTACCATAATGAAAAGGCTACCATCCCTTTGAGTAACAAAAATATCGACAACAGACTACCTTTCATAATGATAATGCTACCATCAATTGTAGAAACAAAAATCTCGTCAATAGACTACCTTCCATAATGACAAGGCTACCTTCCATTGGAGTAACAAAATATGAACAACAGACTACCTTCCATAGTGACAAGGCTACCATCCATTGGAGTGATAGAAATCGCAACGACAAATTACCTTCCATAATGACAAGGCTAGCATCCATTGGAGAAAAAAAAATATCGACAAAAGACTACCTTCAATAGTGACAAGGCTACTATCCATTGGAATAACAAAAATCTCCACAACAGATTACCTTCCATAATGACAAGGGTAACATCCATTGGAGTAACAAAAACATCGACAACAGACTGCGTTCCATAATGACAAGGCTACCATCCATTGGAGTAACAAAATTCTCTACAACAGACTACCATCCATAATGACAATGGTACCATCCGTTGGAGTAACAAAAATGTCGACAACAGACTACCTTCCATAATGACAAGGCTACCATCCATTGCAATTTTAAAAATCACTACAACAAACTACCTTCCATAATGACAAGGCGACCATCCATTGGAGTAACAAAAATATGAACAACAGACTACCTCCCATAGTGACAAGGCTACCATCCATTGGAGTAACAAAAATCTCGAAAACAGACTACCTTCCATAATGACTAGGCTACCATCCATTGGAGAAACAAATATATCGAGAACAGAGAACCTTCCATAATGATAATGCTACCATCCATTGGAGTAACAAAAATCTCGACAATAGACTACCTTCTATAATGACAAGGCTACCATCCATTGGAGTAATAAAAATATGAACAACAAACTACCTTCCATAGTGACAAGGCTTCCATCCATTGGAGTGAAAAAAATCTCAACGACAGACTACCTTCCATAATGACAAGGGTAGCATCCAGTGGAGTAACAAAAACATCGACAACAGACTGCGTTCCATAATGACAAGGCTACCATCCATTAGAGTAAAAAACTTCGCGACAACAGACTACCATCAATAATGACAATGGTACCATCCATCGGAGTAACAAAAATCTCCACAACAGACTACCTTCCATAATGACAAGGCTAGCATCCATTGGAGTAACAAAAATCTCAACAACAAAATACCTTCCATAATGACAAGGCTACCATCCATTAGAGAGACAAAAATATCGACAATAGAAAACCTTCCATAATTACAAGGCTACCATCCATTGGAGAGACAAAAATAACGATAATAGACAACCTTCCATAATGATAATGCTACCATCTATTGGAGTAACAAAAATCTCGACAATAGACTACCTTCCATAATGACAAGGCTACCATCCAATGGAGTAACAAAAATCTAAACAACAGACTACATTCCATAATGACAAGGATACCATCCATTGGAGTAACAAAAATCACGACAATAAACTACCTTCCATAACGACAAGGCTACAATCCATTGTAGTAACAAAATTCTCAACAACAGACTACCTTCCATAATGACATGGCTACCATTCATTGTAGTGACAAAAATCTCGACAATATACAACCTTCTATAATGACAAGGCTACCATCCGTTGGAGTAACAAAAACCTCGACAACAGACTACCTTCCACAATGACAAGGCTACCATCCATTGGAGTAACAAAAATGTCGACAATAGACTACCTTTCATAATGAAAAGGCTACCATCCACTGGAATATCAAAAATCTCGACAACAAACTACTTTCCATAATGACAAGGCTACCATCCCTTAGAGTAACAAAATTCTCGACAACAGACTACCTTCCATAATGACAAGGCTACCATCCATTGGAGTAACAAAGATAACGACAACATACTACATTCCATAATGACAAGGTTACCATCTATTGGAGTAACAAAAATCACGACAATAAACTACCTTCCATAATGACAAGGCTACCATCCAATGGAGTAACAAAAATCTCGACAACAAACTACCTTACATAATGACTAGGCTACCATCCATTGGAGTAAGAAAGATATCAACAACATACTACATTCCATAATGACAAGGATACAAACCATTGTAGTAACAAAAATCTCGACAACAGACTACCTTCCATAATGACAAGGCTACCAACCATTTGAATAACAAAAATATTGACAACACACTACCTTCCATAATGACAAGGCTACCACACCTTAGAGTAACAAAAATCTCGACAACAGACTACCTTCCATAATGACAAGGCTACCATTCATTGGAGTAACATAGATATCGACAACATACTACCTTAAATAATGACAAGGATACCATCCATTGGATTAACAAAAATCTCGACGACATACGACCTTCCATAATGACTAGGCTACCATCCTTTGGAGTAACAAAGATATCGATAAGAGACTACCTTCCATAACAACAAGGCTACAATCCATTCTAGTAACAAAAATATCGACAATAGACTACCTTCCATAATGACAAGGCTACCATCCATTGTAGTGACAAAAATATAGACAATAGACTACCTTCCATAATGACAAGGCTACCATCCAATAGAGTAACAAGAATCTCGACAACATACTACCTTCCATAATGACAAGGCTACAATCTATTATAGTAACAAAAATCTAGACAACAGACTACCTTCCATAATGACAAGGATACAAACCATTGTAGTAACAAAAATCTCGACAACAGACTAACTTCCATAATGACAAGGCTACCAACCATTTGAATAACAAAAATATTGACAACACCCTACCTTCCATAATGACAAGGCTACCACACCTTAGAGTAACAAAAATCTCGACAACAGACTACCATCCATAATGACAAGGCTACCATTCATTGGAGTAACATAGATATCGACAACATACTACCTTAAATAATGACAAGGATACCATCCATTGGAGTAACAAAAATCTCGACGACAGACGACCTTCCATAATGACTAGGCTACCATCCTTTGGAGCAACAAAGATATCGATAACAGACTACCTTCCATAACAACAAGGCTACGATCCATTCTAGTAACAAAAATATCGACAATAGACTACCTTCCATAATGAAAAGGCTACCATCCATTGTAGTGACAAAAATATAGACAATAGACTACCTTCCATAATGACCAGTCTACCATCCATTAGAGTAACAAGAATCTCGACAACATACTGCCTTCCATAATGACAAGGCTACAATCTATTATAGTAACAAAAATATAGACAACAGACTACATTCCATAACGACAAGGCTACAATCCATTGTAGTAACAAAAATCTAGACAACAAACTATCTTCCATAATGACAAGGCTACCATCCATTGTATTTACAAAAATCTCGACAATATACTACCTTTTATAATTATAAGGCTACCATCCATTAGAGTAACAAAAATCTCGACAATAGACTACCTTCCATAATGACAAGGCTACAATCAATTATAGTAACAAAAATGTCGACAATAGTCTACCTTTCATAATGAAAAGGCTACCATCCATTGGAATAACAAAAATATCGACAACAAACTAATTTCCATAATGACAAGGCTATTATCCCTTAGAGTAACAAAGATATCGATAACAGACTACCTTCCATAACAACAAGGCTACGATCCATTCTAGTAACAAAAATATTGACAATAGACTACCTTCCATCATGAAAAGGCTACCATCCATTGTAGTGACAAAAATATAGACAATAGACTACCTTCCATAATGACCAGTCTACCATCCATTAGAGTAACAAGAATCTCGACAACATACTGCCTTCCATAATGACAAGGCTACAATCAATTATAGTAACAAAAATGTCGACAATAGACTACCTTTCATAATGAAAAGGCTACCATCCACTGGAATACTAAAAATCTCGACAACAAACTACTTTCCATAATGACAAGGCTACCATCCCTTAGAGTAACAAAATTCTCGACAACAGACTACCTTCCATAATGACAAGGCTACCATCCATTGGAGTAACAAAGATAACGACAACATACTACATTCCATAATGACAAGGATACCATCTATTGGAGTAACAAAAATCATGACAATAAACTACCTTCCATAATGACAAGGCTACCATCCAATGGAGTAACAAAAATCTCGACAACAAACTACCTTACATAATGACTAGGCTACCATCCATTGGAGTAAGAAAGATATCGACAACATACTACATTCCATAACGACAAGGATACAAACCATTGTAGTAACAAAAATCTCGACAACAGACTACCTTCCATAATGACAAGGCTACCAACCATTTGAATAACAAAAATATTGACAACAAACTACCTTCCATAATGACAAGGCTACCACACCTTAGAGTAACAAAAATCTCGACAACAGACTACCTTCCATAATGATAAGGCTACCATTCATTGGAGTAACATAGATATCGACAACATACTACCTTAAATAATGACAAGGATACCATCAATTGGATTAACAAAAATCTCGACGACATACGACCTTCCATAATGACTAGGCTACCATCCTTTGGAGTAACAAAGATATCGATAAGAGACTACCTTCCATAACAACAAGGCTACAATTCATTCTAGTAACAAAAATATCGACAATAGACTACCTTCCATAATGACAAGGCTACCATCCATTGTAGTGACAAAAATATAGACAATAGACTACCTTCCATAATGACAAGGCTACCATCAGATAGAGTAACAAGAATCTCGACAACATACTACCTTCCATAATGACAAGGCTACAATCTATTATAGTAACAAAAATCTAGACAACAGACTACCTTCCATAATGACAAGGATACAAACCATTGTAGTAACAAAAATCTCGACAACAGACTAACTTCCATAATGACAAGGCTACCAACCATTTGAATAACAAAAATATTGACAACACACTACCTTCCATAATGACAAGGCTACCACACCTTAGAGTAACAAAAATCTCGACAACAGACTACCTTCCATAATGACAAGGCTACCATTCATTGGAGTAACATAGATATCGACAACATACTACCTTAAATAATGACAAGGATACCATCCATTGGAGTAACAAAAATCTCGACGACAGACGACCTTCCATAATGACTAGGCTACCATCCTATGGAGCAACAAAGATATCGATAACAGACTACCTTCCATAACAACAAGGCTACGATCCATTCTAGTAACAAAAATATCGACAATAGACTACCTTCCATAATGACAAGGCTACCATCCATTGTAGTGACAAAAATATAGACAATAGACTACCTTCCATAATGACCAGTCTACCATCCATTAGAGTAACAAGAATCTCGACAACATACTGCCTTCCATAATGACAAGGCTACAATCTATTATAGTAACAAAAATATAGACAACAGACTACATTCCATAACGACAAGGCTACAATCCATTGTAGTAACAAAAATCTAGACAACAAACTATCTTCCATAATGACAAGGCTACCATCCATTGTATTTACAAAAATCTCGACAATATACTACCTTTTATAATTACAAGGCTACCATCCATTAGAGTAACAAAAATCTCGACAATAGACTACCTTCCATAATGACAAGGCTACAATCAATTATAGTAACAAAAATGTCGACAATAGTCTACCTTTCATAATGAAAAGGCTACCATCCATTGGAATAACAAAAATCTCGACAACAAACTAATTTCCATAATGACAAGGCTATTATCCCTTAGAGTAACAAAATTCTCGACAACAGACTACCTTCCATAATGACAAGGCTACCATCCATTGGAGTAACAAAGACATCGACAACATACTACATTCCATAATGACAAGGATACCATCCATTGGAGTAACAAAAATCACGACAATAAACTACCTTCCATAATGACAAGGCTACCATCCAATGGAGTAACAAAAATCTCGACAACAAACTTCCTTACATAATGACTAGGCTACCATCCATTGGAGTAAGAAAGATATCGACAACATACTACCTTCCATAACGACAAGGATACAAACCATTGTAGTAACAAAAATCTCGACAACAGACTACCTTCCATAATGACAAGGCTACCAACCATTTGAATAACAAAAATATTGACAACACACTACCTTCCATAATGACAAGGCTACCACACCTTAGAGTAACAAAAATCTCGACAACAGACTACCTTCCATAATGACAAGGCTACAATTCATTGGAGTAACATAGATATCGACAACATACTACCTTAAATAATGACAAGGATACCATCCATTGGAGTAACAAAAATCTCGACGACAGACGACCTTCCATAATGACTAGGCTACCATCCTTTGGAGTAACAAAGATATCGATAACAGACTACCTTCCATAACAACAAGGCTACAATCCATTCTAGTAACCAAAATATCGACAATAGACTACCTTCCATAATGACAAGGCTACCATCCATTGTAGTGACAAAAATATAGACAATAGACTACCTTCCATAATGACCAGTCTACCATCCATTAGAGTAACAAGAATCTCGACAACATACTGCCTTCCATAATGACAAGGCTACAATCTATTATAGTAACAAAAATATAGACAACAGACTACATTCCATAACGACAAGGCTACAATCCATTGTAGTAACAAAAATCTAGACAACAAACTATCTTCCATAATGACAAGGCTACCATCCATTGTATTTACAAAAATCTCGACAATATACTACCTTCTATAATTACAAGGCTACCATCCATTAGAGTAATAAAAATCTCGACAATAGACTACCTTCCATAATGACAAGGCTACAATCAATTATAGTAACAAAAATGTCGACAATAGACTACCTTTCATAATGAAAAGGCTACCATCCACTGGAATAACAAAAATCTCGACAACAAACTACTTTCCATAATGACAAGGCTACCATCCCTTAGAGTAACAAAATTCTCGACAACAGACTACCTTCCATAATGACAAGGCTACCATCCATTGGAGTAACAAAGATAATGACAACATACTACATTCCATAATGACAAGGCTACCATCCATTAGAGTAATAAAAATCTCGACAATAGACTACCTTCCATAATGACAAGGCTACAATCAATTATAGTAACAAAAATGTCGACAATAGACTACCTTTCATAATGAAAAGGCTACCATCCACTGGAATAACAAAAATCTCGACAACAAACTACTTTCCATAATGACAAGGCTACCATCCCTTAGAGTAACAAAATTCTCGACAACAGACTACCTTCCATAATGACAAGGCTACCATCCATTGGAGTAACAAAGATAACGACAACATACTACATTCCATAATGACAAGGATACCATCTATTGGAGTAACAAAAATCACGACAATAAACTACCTTCCATAATGACAAGGCTACCATCCAATGCAGTAACAAAAATCTCGACAACAAACTACCTTACATAATGACTAGGCTACCATCCATTGGAGTAAGAAAGATATCGACAACATACTACATTCCATAACGACAAGGATACAAACCATTGTAGTAACAAAAATCTCGACAACAGACTACCTTCCATAATGACAAGGCTACCAACCATTTGAATAACAAAAATATTGACAACACACTACCTTCCATAATGACAAGGCTACCACACCTTAGAGTAACAAAAATCTCGACAACAGACTACCTTCCATAATGACAAGGCTACCATTCATTGGAGTAACATAGATATCGACAACATACTACCTTAAATAATGACAAGGATACCATCCATTGGATTAACAAAAATCTCGACGACATACGACCTTCCATAATGACTAGGCTACCATCCTTTGGAGTAACAAAGATATCGATAAGAGACTACCTTCCATAACAACAAGGCTACAATCCATTCTAGTAACAAAAGTATCGACAATAGACTCCCTTCCATAATGACAAGGCTACCATCCATTGTAGTGACAAAAATATAGACAATAGACTACCTTCCATAATGACAAGGCTACCATCTAATAGAGTAACAAGAATCTCGACAACATACTACCTTCCATAATGACAAGGCTACAATCTATTATGGTAACAAAAATCTAGACAACAGACTACATTCCATAACGACAAGGCTACAATCCATTGTAGTAACAAAAATCTAGACAATAGACTATCTTCCATAACGACAAGGCTACCATCCATTGTATTTACAAAAATCTCGACAATATACTACCTTCTGTAAATACAAGGCTACCATCCATTGGAGTAACAAAAATCTCGACAACAGACTACCTTCCATAATGACAAGGCTACCATTCATTGGAGTAACATAGATATCGACAACATACTACCTTAAATAATGACAAGGATACCATCCATTGGAGTAACAAAAATCTCGACGACAGAAGACCTTCCATAATGACTAGGCTACCATCCTTTGGAGTAACAAAGATATCGATAACAGACTACCTTCCATAACAACAAGGCTACAATCCATTCTAGTAACAAAAATATCGATAATAGACTACCTTCCATAATGACGAGGCTACCATCCATTGTAGTGACAAAAATATAGACAATAGACTACCTTCCATAATGACAAGGCTACCATCCATTAGAGTAACAAGAATCTCGACAACATACTACATTCCATAATGACAAGGCTACAATCAATTATAGTAACAAAAATGTCGACAATAGACTACCTTTCATAATGAAAAGGCTACCATCCATTGGAATAACAAAAATCTCGACAACAAACTACTTTCCATAATGACAAGGCTACCATCCCTTAGAGTAACAAAAATCCCGACAACAGACTACCTTCCATAATGACAAGGCTACCATCTATTAGAATAACAAAAATATTGACAACACACTACCTTCCATAATGACAAGGCTACCATCCAATGGAGTAACAAAAATCTAGACAACAGACTACCTTCCATAATGACTAGGCTACCATCCTTTGGAGTAACAAAGATATCGATAATAGATTACGTTCCATAACGACAACCCTACAATCCATTGTAGTAACAAAAATCTCGACAACAGACTACCTTCCATAATGACATGGCTACCATCCATTGTATTTACAAAAATCTCGACAATATAGTACCTTCTATAATGACAAGGCTACCATCCATTGGAGTAACAAAAATCTAGACAATAGACTACCTTCCATAATGACAAGGCTACAATTTATTATAGTAACAAATATCTCGACAATAGACTACCTTTCATAATGACAAGGCTACCATCCATTGGAATAAAAAAAATCTCGACAACAAACTACTTTCCATAATGACAAGGCTACCATCCCTTAGAGTAATAAAATTCTCGACAACAGACTACCTTCCATAATGACAAGGCTACCATCCATTGGAGTAACAAAGATATCGACAACATACTACATTCCATAATGACAAGGATACCATCCATTGGAGTAACAAAAATCACGACAATAAACTACCTTCCATAATGACAAGGCTACCATCCAATGGAGTAACAAAAATCTCGACAACAAACTACCTTACATAATGACTAGACTACCATCCATTGGAGTAAGAAAGATATCGACAACATACTACCTTCCATAATGACAAGGATACCATCCATTGGAGTAATAAAAATCCCGACAACAGACTAGCTTCCATAATGACAAGGCTACCATCCATTAGAATAACAAAAATATTGAAATCACACTACCTTCCATAATGACAAGGCTACCATCCAATGGAGTAACAAAAATCTAGACAACAAACTACCTTCCATAATGACTAGGCTACCATCCTTTGGAGTAACAAAGATATCGATAATAGATTACCTTCCATAATGACAACCCTACAATCCATTGTAATAACAAAAATTTCGACAACAGACTACCTTACATAATGACATGTTTACCATCCATTGTAGTGACAAAAATCCTTGACAATATACTACCTTCTATAATGACAAGGCTACCATCCATTGGTGTAACAAAAACCTCGACAACAGACTACCTTCCATAATGACAAGGCTACCATCTATTGGAATAACAAAAATATTGACAACACACTACCTTCCATAATGACATGGCTACCATCCATTGGAGTAACATAGATATCGACAACATACTACCTTAAATAACGACAAGGCTACAATCCATTGTAGTAATAAAAATCTCGACAATTGACTACCTTCCATAATGACAAGGCTACCATCCATTGTAGTGAGAAAAATATAGACAATAGACTACCTTCCATAATGACAAGGCTACCATCCATTGGAGTAACAAGAATCTCGGCAACATACTACCTTCCATAATGACAAGTCTACAATCTATTATAGTAACAAAAATCTCGACAACAGACTACCTTCCATAACGACAAGGCTACAATCCATTGTATTAACAAAAATCTAGACAACAGACTACCTTCCATAATGAGAAGGCTACCATCCATTGTATTTACAAAAATCTCGACAATATACTACCTTCTATAATGACAAGGCTACCATCCACTGGAGTAACAAAAATCTCGACAATAGACTACCTTCCATAATGACAAGGCTACAATCTATTATAGTAACAAATATCTCGACAATAGACTACCTTTCATAATGACAAGGCTACCATCCATTGGAATAACAAAAATCTCGACAACATACTACTTTCCATAATGACAAGGCTACCATCCCTTAGAGTAACAAAATTCTCGACAATAGACTACCTTCCATAATGACAAGGCTACCATCCATTGGAGTAACAAAGATATCGACAATAGACTACCTTCCATAACGACAAGGATACAAACCATTGTAGTAACAAAAATCTCGACAACAGACTACCTTCCATAATGACAAGTCTACCAACCATTTGAATAACAAAAATATTGACAACACACTACCTTCCTTAATGACAAGGCTACCACACCTTAGAGTAACAAAAATCTCGACAAAAGACTACCTTCCATAATGACATAGATATCGACAACATACTACCTTAAATAATGACAGGGATACCATCCATTAGAGTAACAAAAATCTCGATGACAGACGACCTTCCATAATGACTAGGCTACCATCCTTTGGAGTAACAAAGATATCGATAATAGACTACCTTCCATAATGACAAGGCTACAATCCATTGTAGTAAAAAAAATCTCGACAATAGACTACCTTCCATAATGACTGGCTACCATCCATTATAGTGACAAAAATATAGACAATAGACTACCTTCCATAATGACAAGGCTACCATCCATTGGAGTAACAAGAATCTGGACAACATACTACCTTCCATAATGACAAGGCTACAATCAATTATAGTAACAAAAATCTAAACAACATACTATATTCCATAACGACAAGGCTACAATCCATTGTAGTAACAAAAATCTAGACAACAAACTATCTTCCATAATGAGAAGGCTACCATCCATTGTATTTACAAAAATCTCGATAATATAATACCTTTTATAATTACAAGGCTACCATCCATTAGAGTAACAAAAATCTCGAAAATAGACTACCTTCCATATTTACAAGGCTACAATCATTTATAGTAACAAAAATCTCGACAATAGACTACCTTTCATAATGACAAGGCTACCATCCATTGGAATAACAAAAATCTCGACAACAAACTACTTTCCATAATGACAAGGCTACCATCCCTTAGAGTAACAAAAATCTCGACAACAGACTACCTTCCATAATGACAAGGCTATCATCCATTGGAGTAACAATGATATCGACAACTTACTACCTTCCATAACGACAAGGATACCATCCATTGGAGTAACAAAAATCAAGACAATAAACTACCTTCCATAATGACAAGGCTACCATCCAATGTAGTAACAAAAATCTCGACAACATGCTACCTTCCATAATGACAAGGCAACCATCCATTGGCGTAAAAAAATCTCGACAACAGACTACCTTCCATAATGACAAGGCTACAATCTATTGGAATAACAAAAATATCGACAACACACTACCTTCTATAATGACAAGGCTACCATCCATTGGAGTAACAAAAATCTCGAAAACTGACTACCTTCCATAATGACAAGGCTACCACCCATTGGAGTAACAAAGATATCGACAACATACTACCTTCCATAATGACAAGGATACCATCTATTCTAGTAACAAAATTCTTGACAACAGACTACCTTCCATAATGACATGGCTACCATCCATTGTAGTGATAAAAATCTCGACAACATACTACCTTCTATAATGACAAGGCTACCATCCATTGGAGTAAAAAAAATCTCGACAACAGACTACCTTCCATGATGACAAGGCTACAATCTATTATAGTAACAAAAATCTTGACAATAGACTACCTTTCATAATGACAAGGCTACCATCCATTGGAGTAACAAAAAATCTAGACAATAGGCTACCTTCCATAATGACAAGGCTGCCATCCATTGGAGTAACAAAGATATCGACAACATACTACCTTCCATAATGACAAGGATACCATCCATTGGAGTAACAAAACTCACGACAACAGACTACCTTCCATAATGACAAGGCTACCATCAATTGGAATAACAAAAATATCGACAACACACTACCTTCCATAATGACAAGGCTACCATCCAATGGAGTAACAAAAATCTAGACAACAGGCTACCTCCCATGATTACTAGGCTACCATCCATTGGAGTAAGAAAGATATCGACAACATACTACCTTCCATAACAACAAGGATACAATCCATTGTAGTAACAAAAATCTCGACAATAGACTACCTTGCATAATAACAAAGCTACCATCCATTGGAATAACAAAAATCTGGACAATAAACTAACTTCCATAATGATAAGGCTACCATCCATTAGAGTAACAAAAATCTCGACAACAGACTACCATCCATAATGACTAGGCTACCATCCATTGGAGTAACAAAGATATCGACAATAGACTACCTTCCATAATGACAAGGCTACCATCCATTGGAGTAACAAAAATCTCGACAACAGACTACCTTCCATAATAACAAGGCTACAATCTATTATAGTAACAAAAATCTCGACAATAGACTACCTTTCATACTGAAAAGGCTACCATCCATTGGAATAACAAAAATCTCGACAACAAACTACTTTCCATAATGACAAGGCTACCATCCCTTAGAGTAACAAAAATCTTGACAATAGACTACCTTCCCTAATGACAAGGATACCATCCATTGGAGTATCAAAAATCACGACAACAAACTACCTTCCATAATGACAAAGCTACCATCCATTGGGATAACAAAAATATCGACAACACACTACCTTCCATAATGACAAGGCTACCATCCAATGCAGTAACTAAACTCTCGATAACAGACTACCTTACATAATGACTAGGCTACCATCCATTGGAGTAAGAATGATATCGACAACATACTACCTTCCATAACGACAAGGATACAATCCATTGTAGTAACAAAAATCTCGACAACAAACTACCTTCCATAATGACAAGGCTACCATCCATTGGAATAACAAAAATCTCGACAATAAACTAACTTCCATAATGACAAGGCTACCATCTATTGGAGTAACAAAAATGTCGATAACAGACTACCTTCCTTAATGAGAAGGCTACCATCTATTGGAATAACAAAAATATTGACAACACATTATCTTCCATAATGACAAGGCTACCATCCATTGGATTAACAAAAATCTCGACAACAGACTAAATTCCATAATGACAAGGCTACCACCCATTGGAGTAACAAAGTTATCGACAACATACTACCTTCCATAATGACAAGGATACCATCCATTGGAGTAACAAAAATTTCGACAACAGACTACCTTCCATAATGACTAGGCTACCATCATTTGGAGTAACAAAGATATCGATAACAGACTACCTTCCATAAAGACAAGGCTTCAATCCATTGTAGTAACAAAAATCTCGACAACACACTACCTTCCATAATGACAAGGCTACCATTCATTGAAGTGACAAAAATCTCGACAATAGACTACCTTCCATAATGAAAAGGCTACCATCCATTGGAGTAACAAGAATCTCGACAACATACTACCTTCCATAATGACAAGGCTACAATCTATTATAGTAACAAAAATCTCGACAACAAACTATCTTCCATAACGACAAGGCTACAATCTATTGTAGTAACAAAAATCTTGACAACAGACTACCTTCCATAATGACATGGCTACCATCCATTGTAGTGACAAAAATCTCGACAATATACTACCTTCTATAATGACAAGGCTACCATCCATTGGAGTAACAAAAATCTCGACAATAGACTACCTTCCATAATGACAAGGCTACAATGTATTATAGTAACAAAAATCTCGACAATAGACTACCTTTCCTAATGAGAAGGCTACCATCCATTGGAATAACAAAAATCTCGACAACAAACTACTTTCCATAATGGCAAGGCTACCATCCCTTAGAGTGACAAAAATCTAGTCAACAGACTACCTTCCATAATGACAAGGCTACCATCCATTGGAGTAACAAAGATATCGACAACATACTATCTTCCATAATGACAAGGATACCATCCATTGGAGTAACAAAAATCACGACAACAGACTACCATCCATAATGACAAGGCTAAAATCTATTATAGTAACAAAAATCTCGACAATTGACTACCTTTCACAATGACAAGGCTACCATCCATTGGAGTAACAAAAAATCTAGACAATAGACTACCTTCCATAATGACAAGGCTACCATCCATTGGAGTAACAAAGATATCGACAACACACTACCTTCCATAATGACAAGGCTACCATCCAATGGAGTAACAAAAATCTAAACAACAAGCTACCTTCCATGATTACTAGGCTACCATGCATTGGAGTAAGAAATATATCGACAATATACTACCTTCCATAACAACAACGATACAATCCATTGTAGTAACAAAAATCTCGACAACAGACTACCTTCCATAATGACAAGGCTACCATCCATTGGAATAAAAAAAATCTCGACAATAAACTAACTTCCATAATGATAAGGCTACCATCCTTTAGAGTAACAAAAATCTCGACAACAGACTACCATCCATAATGACTAGGCTACCATCCATTAGAGTAACAAAAATCTCGACAACAGACTACCATCCATAATGACTAGGCTACCATCCATTGGAGTAACCAAGATATCGACAACAGACTACCTTCCCTAATGACAAGGCTACCATCCATTGGAGTAAAAAAAATCTCAACAACAGACTACCTTCCATAATGACAAGGCTACAATCTATTATAGTAACAAAAATCTCGACAATAGACTACCTTTCATAATGACAAGGCTACCATCCATTGGAATAACTAAAATCTCGACAACAAACTACTTTCCATAATGACAAGGCTACCATCCCTTAGAGTAACAAAAATCTCGACAACAGACTACCTTCCCTAATGAAAAGGATACCATCCATTGGAGTAACAAAAATCACCACAACAAACTACCTTCCATAATGACAAAGCTACCATCCATTGGAATAACAAAAATATCGACAACACACTACCTTCCATAATGACAAGGCTACCATCCAATGCAGTAACTAAACTCTCGATAACAGACTACCTTACATAATCACTAAGCTACCATCCATTGGAGTAAGAAAGATATCGACAACATACTACCTTCCATAAAGACAAGGATACTATCCATTGAAGTAACAAAAATCTCGACAACAAACTACCTTCCATAATGACAAGGCTACCATCCATTGGAATAACAAAAATCTCAACAATAAACTAACTTCCATAATGACAAGGCTACCATCCATTGGAGTAACAAAAATCTCGATAATAGACTACCTTCCATAATGATAAGGCTACCATCTATTGGAATAACAAAAATATCGATAACACATTATCTTCCATAATGACAAGGCTACCATCCATTGGATTAACAAAAATCTCGACAACAGACTAAATTCCATAATGACAAGGCTACCACCCATTAGAGTAACAAAGATTTCGACAACAGACTACCTTCCATAATGACTAGGCTACCATCATTTGGAGTAACAAAGATATCAATAACAGACTACCTTCCATAACGACAAGGCTTCAATCCATTGTAGTAACAAAAATCTCGACAATAGACTACCTTCCATAATGACAAGGCTACCATCCATTGAAGTGACAAAAATCTTGACAATAGACTAGCTTCCATAATGACAAGGCTACCATCCATTGGAGTAACAAGAATCTCGACAACATACTACCTTCCATAATGACAAGGCTACAATCTATTATAGTATCAAAAATCTCGAAAACAGACTATCTTCCATAACGACAAGGCTACAATCTATTGTAGTAACAAAAATCTCGACAACAGACTACCTTCCATAATGACATGGCTACCATTCATTGTAGTGACAAAAATCTTGAAAATGTACCACCTTCTATAATGACAAGGCTACCATCCATTGGAGTAACAAAAATCTCGACAACAGACTACCTTCCATAATGACAAGGCTACAATCTATTATAGTAACAAAAATATCGACAATAGACTACCTTTCCTAATGACAAGGCTACCATCCATTGGAATAACAAAAATGTCGACAACAAACTACTTTCCATAATGACAAGGCTACAATCCCTTAGAGTAACAAAAATCTAGACAACAGACTACCTTCCAT
Source organism: Vicia faba (assembly GCA_948472305.1). Classification (NCBI taxonomy): domain Eukaryota; kingdom Viridiplantae; phylum Streptophyta; class Magnoliopsida; order Fabales; family Fabaceae; genus Vicia; species Vicia faba. The sequence continues at coordinate 23,170 of CATIWC010000203.1, forward strand.
AATGACAAGGCTACCATCCAATGGAGTAACAAAAATCTCGACAACAGGCTACCTTCCATAATGACGAGGCTACCATCCATTGGAGTAAGAAAGATATCGACAACATACTACCTTCCATAACGACAAGGATACAACCCATTGTAGTAACAAAAATCTGGACAACAGACTACCTTCCATAATGACAAGCCTACCATCCCTTAGAGTAACAAAAATCTCGACAACAGACTACCTTCCATAATGACTAGGCTACCATCCATTGGAGTAAGAAAGATATCGACAACATACTACCTTCCATAACGACAAGGATACAATCCATTGTAGTAACAAAAATCTCGACAACACACTCCCTTCCATAATGACAAGGCTACCATCCATTGGAGTAACAAAGATATTAACAACATACTACCTTCAATAATGACAAGGATACCATCCATTGGAGAAACAAAAATCTCGACAACAAACTGCCTTCCATAATGACAAGGCTACCATGCTATGGAATAACATAAATCTTGACAACAGACTACCTTCCATAATGACAAGGCTACCATCCATTGGAGTAACAAAGTTATCGACAACATACTATCTTCCATAATGACAAGGATACTATCCATTGGTGTAACAAAAATCTCGACAACAGACTACCTTCCATAATGACAAGGCTACCATCCTTTGGAGTAACAAAGATATTGATAACAAACTACCTTCCATAACGACAAGGCTACAATCCATTGTAGTAACAAAAATCTCGACAATACACTACCTTCCATAATGACAAGGCTACCATTCATTGGAGTAACAAGAATCTCGACAACATACTACCTTCCATAATGACAAGGCTACAATATATTATAGTAACAAAATTTCGACAACAAACTATCTTCCATAACGACAAGGCTACAATATATTGTAGTAACAAAATTCTTGACAACAGACTACCTTCCATAATGACAAGGCTACCATCCATTGGAGTAAAAAAAATCTCGACAACAGACTACCTTCCATGATGACAAGGCTACAATCTATTATAGTAACAAAAATCTCGACAATAGACTACCTTTCATAATGACAAGGCTACCATCCATTGGAGTAACAAAAAATCTAGACAATAGGCTACCTTCCATAATGACAAGGCTACCATCCGTTGGAGTAACAAAGATATCGACAACATACTACCTTCCATAATGACAAGGATACCATCCATTGTAGTAACAAAAATCACGACAACAGACTACCTTCCATAATGACAAGGCTACCATCAATTGGAATAACAAAAATATCGACAACACACTACCTTCCATAATGACAAGGCTACCATCCAATGGAGTAACAAAAATCTAGACAACAGGCTACCTTCCATGATTACTAGGCTACCATGCATTGGAGTAAGAAATATATCGACAATATACTACCTTCCATAACAACAACGATACAATCCATTGTAGTAACAAAAATCTCGACAACAGACTACCTTCCATAATGACAAGGCTACCATCCATTGGAATAAAAAAAATCTCGACAATAAACTAACTTCCATAATGATAAGGCTACCATCCTTTAGAGTAACAAAAATCTCGACAACAGACTACCATCCATAATGACTAGGCTACCATCCATTAGAGTAACAAAAATCTCGACAACAGACTACCATCCATAATGACTAGGCTACCATCCATTGGAGTAACCAAGATATCGACAACAGACTACCTTCCCTAATGACAAGGCTACCATCCATTGGAGTAAAAAAAATCTCAACAACAGACTACCTTCCATAATGACAAGGCTACAATCTATTATAGTAACAAAAATCTCGACAATAGACTACCTTTCATAATGACAAGGCTACCATCCATTGGAATAACTAAAATCTCGACAACAAACTACTTTCCATAATGACAAGGCTACCATCCCTTAGAGTAACAAAAATCTCGACAACAGACTAACTTCCCTAATGAAAAGGATACCATCCATTGGAGTAACAAAAATCACCACAACAAACTACCTTCCATAATGACAAAGCTACCATCCATTGGAATAACAAAAATATCGACAACACACTACCTTCCATAATGACAAGGCTACCATCCAATGCAGTAACTAAACTCTCGATAACAGACTACCTTACATAATCACTAGGCTACCATCCATTGGAGTAAGAAAGATATCGACAACATACTACCTTCCATAAAGACAAGGATACTATCCATTGAAGTAACAAAAATCTCGACAACAAACTACCTTCCATAATGACAAGGCTACCATCCATTGGAATAACAAAAATCTCAACAATAAACTAACTTCCATAATGACAAGGCTACCATCCATTGGAGTAACAAAAATCTCGATAATAGACTACCTTCCATAATGATAAGGCTACCATCTATTGGAATAACAAAAATATCGATAACACATTATCTTCCATAATGACAAGGCTACCATCCATTGGATTAACAAAAATCTCGACAACAGACTAAATTCCATAATGACAAGGCTACCACCCATTAGAGTAACAAAGATTTCGACAACAGACTACCTTCCATAATGACTAGGCTACCATCATTTGGAGTAACAAAGATATCAATAACAGACTACCTTCCATAACGACAAGGCTTCAATCCATTGTAGTAACAAAAATCTCGACAATAGACTACCTTCCATAATGACAAGGCTACCATCCATTGAAGTGACAAAAATCTTGACAATAGACTAGCTTCCATAATGACAAGGCTACCATCCATTGGAGTAACAAGAATCTCGACAACATACTACCTTCCATAATGACAAGGCTACAATCTATTATAGTATCAAAAATCTCGAAAACAGACTATCTTCCATAACGACAAGGCTACAATCTATTGTAGTAACAAAAATCTCGACAACAGACTACCTTCCATAATGACATGGCTACCATTCATTGTAGTGACAAAAATCTTGAAAATGTACCACCTTCTATAATGACAAGGCTACCATCCATTGGAGTAACAAAAATCTCGACAACAGACTACCTTCCATAATGACAAGGCTACAATCTATTATAGTAACAAAAATATCGACAATAGACTACCTTTCCTAATGACAAGGCTACCATCCATTGGAATAACAAAAATGTCGACAACAAACTACTTTCCATAATGACAAGGCTACAATCCCTTAGAGTAACAAAAATCTAGACAACAGACTACCTTCCATAATGACAAGGCTACCATCCAATGGAGTAACAAAAATCTCGACAACAGGCTACCTTCCATAATGACGAGGCTACCATCCATTGGAGTAAGAAAGATATCGACAACATACTACCTTCCATAACGACAAGGATACAACCCATTGTAGTAACAAAAATCTGGACAACAGACTACCTTCCATAATGACAAGCCTACCATCCCTTAGAGTAACAAAAATCTCGACAACAGACTACCTTCCATAATGACTAGGCTACCATCCATTGGAGTAACCAAGATATCGACAACAGACTACCTTCCCTAATGACAAGGCTACCATCCATTGGAGTAAAAAAAATCTCAACAACAGACTACCTTCCATAATGACAAGGCTACAATCTATTATAGTAACAAAAATCTCGACAATAGACTACCTTTCATAATGACAAGGCTACCATCCATTGGAATAACTAAAATCTCTACAACAAACTACTTTCCATAATGACAAGGCTACCATCCCTTAGAGTAACAAAAATCTCGACAACAGACTACCTTCCCTAATGAAAAGGATACCATCCATTGGAGTAACAAAAATCACCACAACAAACTACCTTCCATAATGACAAAGCTACCATCCATTGGAATAACAAAAATATCGACAACACACTACCTTCCATAATGACAAGGCTACCATCCAATGCAGTAACTAAACTCTCGATAACAGACTACCTTACATAATCACTAGGCTACCATCCATTGGAGTAAGAAAGATATCGACAACATACTACCTTCCATAAAGACAAGGATACTATCCATTGAAGTAACAAAAATCTCGACAACAAACTACCTTCCATAATGACAAGGCTACCATCCATTGGAATAACAAAAATCTCAACAATAAACTAACTTCCATAATGACAAGGCTACCATCCATTGGAGTAACAAAAATCTCGATAATAGACTACCTTCCATAATGATAAGGCTACCATCTATTGGAATAACAAAAATATCGATAACACATTATCTTCCATAATGACAAGGCTACCATCCATTGGATTAACAAAAATCTCGACAACAGACTAAATTCCATAATGAAAAGGCTACCACCCATTAGAGTAACAAAGATTTCGACAACAGACTACCTTCCATAATGACTAGGCTACCATCATTTGGAGTAACAAAGATATCAATAACAGACTACCTTCCATAACGACAAGGCTTCAATCCATTGTAGTAACAAAAATCTCGACAATAGACTACCTTCCATAATGACAAGGCTACCATCCATTGAAGTGACAAAAATCTTGACAATAGACTAGCTTCCATAATGACAAGGCTACCATCCATTGGAGTAACAAGAATCTCGACAACATACTACCTTCCATAATGACAAGGCTACAATCTATTATAGTATCAAAAATCTCGAAAACAGACTATCTTCCATAACGACAAGGCTACAATCTATTGTAGTAACAAAAATCTCGACAACAGACTACCTTCCATAATGACATGGCTACCATTCATTGTAGTGACAAAAATCTTGAAAATGTACCACCTTCTATAATGACAAGGCTACCATCCATTGGAGTAACAAAAATCTCGACAACAGACTACCTTCCATAATGACAAGGCTACAATCTATTATAGTAACAAAAATATCGACAATAGACTACCTTTCCTAATGACAAGGCTACCATCCATTGGAATAACAAAAATGTCGACAACAAACTACTTTCCATAATGACAAGGCTACAATCCCTTAGAGTAACAAAAATCTAGACAACAGACTACCTTCCATAATGACAAGGCTACCATCCAATGGAGTAACAAAAATCTCGACAACAGGCTACCTTCCATAATGACGAGGCTACCATCCATTGGAGTAAGAAAGATATCGACAACATACTACCTTCCATAACGACAAGCATACAACCCATTGTAGTAACAAAAATCTGGACAACAGACTACCTTCCATAATGACAAGCCTACCATCCCTTAGAGTAACAAAAATCTCGACAACAGACTACCTTCCATAATGACTAGGCTACCATCCATTGGAGTAAGAAAGATATCGACAACATACTACCTTCCATAACGACAAGGATACAATCCATTGTAGTAACAAAAATCTCGACAACACACTCCCTTCCATAATGACAAGGCTACCATCCATTGGAGTAACAAAGATATTAACAACATACTACCTTCAATAATGACAAGGATACCATCCATTGGAGAAACAAAAATCTCGACAACAAACTACCTTCCATAATGACAAGGCTACCATGCTATGGAATAACATAAATCTTGACAACAGACTACCTTCCATAATGACAAGGCTACCATCCATTGGAGTAACAAAGTTATCGACAACATACTATCTTCCATAATGACAAGGATACTATCCATTGGTGTAACAAAAATCTCGACAACAGACTACCTTCCATAATGACAAGGCTACCATCCTTTGGAGTAACAAAGATATTGATAACAAACTACCTTCCATAACGACAAGGCTACAATCCATTGTAGTAACAAAAATCTCGACAATACACTACCTTCCATAATGACAAGGCTACCATTCATTGGAGTAACAAGAATCTCGACAACATACTACCTTCCATAATGACAAGGCTACAATATATTATAGTAACAAAATTTCGACAACAAACTATCTTCCATAACGACAAGGCTACAATATATTGTAGTAACAAAATTCTTGACAACAGACTACCTTCCATAATGACAAGGCTACCATCCATTGGAGTAAAAAAAATCTCGACAACAGACTACCTTCCATGATGACAAGGCTACAATCTATTATAGTAACAAAAATCTCGACAATAGACTACCTTTCATAATGACAAGGCTACCATCCATTGGAGTAACAAAAAATCTAGACAATAGGCTACCTTCCATAATGACAAGGCTACCATCCGTTGGAGTAACAAAGATATCGACAACATACTACCTTCCATAATGACAAGGATACCATCCATTGTAGTAACAAAAATCACGACAACAGACTACCTTCCATAATGACAAGGCTACCATCAATTGGAATAACAAAAATATCGACAACACACTACCTTCCATAATGACAAGGCTACCATCCAATGGAGTAACAAAAATCTAGACAACAGGCTACCTCCCATGATTACTAGGCTACCATCCATTGGAGTAAGAAAGATATCGACAACATACAACCTTCCATAACAACAAGGATACAATCCATTGTAGTAACAAAAATGTCGACAATAGACTACCTTCCATAATGACAAGGCTACCATCCATTGGAATAACAAAAATCTTGACAATAAACTAACTTCCATAATGATAAGGCTACCATCCATTAGAGTAACAAAAATCTCGACAACAGACTACCATCCATAATGACTAGGCTACCATCCATTGGAGTAACAAAGATATCGACAATAGACTACCTTCCATAATGACAAGGCTACCATCAATTGGAGTAACAAAAATCTCGACAACAGACTACCTTCCATAATGACAAGGCTACCATCCATTGGAGTAACAAGAATCTCGACAACATACTACCTTCCATAATGACAAGGCTACAATCTATTATAGTAACAAAAATTTCGACAACAAACTATCTTCCATAACGACAAGGCTACAATCCATTGTAGTAACAAAAATCTCGACAACGGACTACCTTCCATAATGACATGGCTACCATCCATTGTAGTGACAAAAATCTCGACAATATACTACCTTCCATAACCGACTACATTACATAATGACTAGGCTACCATCCATTGGAGTAAGAAAGATATCGACAACATACTACCTTCCATAACGACAAGGATACAATCCATTGTAGTAACCAAAATCTCGACAACAAACTACCTTCCATAATGACAAGGCTACCATCCATTGGAATAACAAAAATCTCGACAACAAACTAACTTCCATAATGACAAGGCTACCATCCATTGGAGTAACAAAAATATGGATAACAAACTACCTTCCATAATGATAAGGCTACCATCTATTGGAATAACAAAATTATCGACAACACATTATCTTCCATAATGTCAAGGCTACCATCCATTGGATTAACAAAAATATCGACAACAGACTAAATTCCATACTGACAAGGCTACCACCCATTGGAGTAACAAAGATATCAACAACATACTACCTTCCATAATGAAAAGGATACCATCCATTAGAGTAACAAAAATTTCGACAACAGACTACCTTCCATATTGACTAGGCTACCATCATTTGGAGTAACAAAGATATCGATAACATACTACCTTTCATAACGACAAGGCTATAATCCATTGTAGTAACAAAAATCTCGACAATAGACTACCTTCCATAATGACAAGGCTACCATCCATTGAAGTGACAAAAATCTCGACAATAGACTACCTTCCATAATGACAAGGTTACCATCCATTTTAGTAACAAGAATCTCGACCACATACTACCTTCCATAATGATAAGGCTACAATCTATTATAGTAACAAAAATCTCAACAACTGACTATCTTCCATAACGACATGGCTACAATCTATTGTAGTAAAAAAAAATCTCGACAACAGACTACCTTCCATAATGACATGGATACCATCCATTGTAATGACAAAAATCTCGACAATATACTACCTTCTATAATGACAAGGCTACCATCTATTGGAGTAAAAAAAATCTCGACAATAGACTACCTTCCATAATGACAAGGCTGCAATCTATTATAGTAACAAAAATCTCGACAATAGACTACCTTTCCTAATGACAAGGCTACCATCCATTGGAATAACAAAAATCTCGACAACAAACTACTTTCCATAATGACAAGGCTACCAACCCTTAGAGTAACAAAAATCTAGACAACAGACTACCTTCCATAATGACAAGGCTACCATCCATTGGAGTAACAAAGATATCGACAACATACTACCTTCCATAATGACAAGGATACCATCCATTGGAGTAACAAAAATCACGACAACAAACTACCTTCCATAATGACAAAGCTACCATCCATTGGAATAACAAAAATATCGACAACACACTACCTTCCATAATGACAAGGCTACCATCCAATGCAGTAACAAAACTCTAGATAACAGACTACCTTACATAATGACTAGGCTACCATCCATTAGAGTAAGAAAGATATCGACAACATACTACCTTCCATAACGACAAGGATACAATCCATTGTAGTAACCAAAATCTCGACAACAAACTACCTTCCATAATGACAAGGCTACCATCCATTGGAATAACAAAAATCTCGACAACAAACTAGCTTCCATAATGACAAGGCTACCATCCATTGGAGTAACAAAAATATGGATAACAAACTACCTTCCATAATGATAAGGCTACCATCTATTGGAATAACAAAATTATCGACAACACATTATCTTCCATAATGTCAAGGCTACCATCCATTGGATTAACAAAAATATCGACAACAGACTAAATTCCATACTGACAAGGCTACCACCCATTGGAGTAACAAAGATATCGACAACATACTACCTTCCATAATGAAAAGGATACCATCCATTAGAGTAACAAAAATTTCGACAACAGACTACCTTCCATAATGACTAGGCTACCTTCCTTTGGAGTAACAAAGATATCGATAACAGACTACCTTCCATAACGACAAGGCTGTAATCCATTGTAGTAACAAAAATCTCGACAATAGACTACCTTCCATAATGACAAGGCTACCATCCATTGAAGTGACAAAAATCTCGACAATAGACTACCTTCCATAATGACAAGGCTACCATCCATTGTAGTAACACGAATCTCGACCACATACTACCTTCCATAATGACAAGGCTACAATCTATTATAGTAACAAAAATCTCAACAACTGACTATCTTCCATAACGATATGGCTACAATCTATTGTAGTAAAAAAAAATCTCGACAACAGACTACCTTCCATAATGACATGGATACCATCCATTGTAATGACAAAAATCTCGACAATATACTAACTTCTATAATGACAAGGCTACCATCCATTGGAGTAAAAAAAATCTCGACAACAGACTACCTTCCATAATGACAAGGCTACAATCTATTATAGTAACAAAAATCTCGACAATAGACTACCTTTCCTAATGACAAGGCTACCATCCATTGGAATAACAAAAATCTCGACAACAAACTACTTTCCATAATGACAAGGCTACCATCCCTTAGAGTAATAAAAATCTAGACAACAGACTACCTTCCATAATGACAAGGCTACCATCCATTGGAGTAACAAAGATATCGACAACATACTACCTTCCATAATGACAAGGCTACCATCCATTGGAATAACAAAAATATCAACAACACACTACCTTCCATAATGACAAGGCTACCATCCAATGGAGTAATAAAAATCTCGACAACAGGCTACCTTCCATAATGACGAGGCTACCATCCATTGGAGTAAGAAAGGTATCGACAACATACTACCTTCCATAATGACGAGGATACAACCCATTGTAGTAACAAAAATCTCGACAACAGACTACCTTCCATAATGACAAGGCTACCATCCATTGGAATAACAAAAATCTTGACAATAAACTAACTTCCAGAATGACAAGGCTACCATCCCTTAGAGTAACAAAAATCTCGACAACAGACTACCTTCCATAATGACTAGGCTACCATCCATTGGAGTAAGAATGATATCGACAACATACTACATTCCATAACGACAAGGATACAATCCATTGTAGTAACAAAAATCTCGACAACAGACTACCTTCAATAATGACAAGGCTACCATCCGTTGAAGTAACAAAAATCTAGACAACAGACTACCTTCCATAATGACAAGGCTACCATCCATTGGAATAACAAAAATATCGACAACACACTCCCTTCCATAATGATAAGGCTACCATCCATTGGAGTAACAAAGATATCGACAACATACTACCTTCCATAATGACCAGGATACCATCCATTGGAGAAACAAAAATCTTGACAACATACTACCTTCCATAATGACAAGGCTACCATCCTTTGGAATAACATAAATCTCGACAACAGACTACCTTCCAATAATGACAAGGCTACCATCCATTGGAGTAACAAAGATATCGACAACATACTACCTTCCATAATGACAAGGCTACCATCCATTGGAGTAACAAGAATCTCGACAACAGACTACCTTCCATAATGAAAAGGCTACAATCTATTATAGTAACAAAAATCTCGACAATAGACTATCTTCCATAATGACATGGCTACAATCCATTGTAGTAAAAAAAATCTCGACAACAGACTACCTTCCATAATGACATGGCTACCATCCATTGTAATGACAAAAATCTCGACAATATACTACCTTCTATAATGACAAGGCTACCATCCATTGGAGTAAAAAAAATCTCAACAACAGACTACCTTCCATAATGACAAGGCTACAATCTATTATAGTAACAAAAATCTCGACAATAGACTACCTTTCCTAATGACAAGGCTACCATCCATTGGAATAACAACAATCACGACAACAAACTACCTTCCATAATGACAAAGCTACCATCCATTGGAATAACAAAAATATCGACAACACACTACCTTCCATAATGACAAGGCTACCATCCAATGCAGTAACAAAACTCTCGATAACAGACTACCTTACATAATGACTAGTCTACCATCCATTGGAGTAAGAAAGATATCGACAACATACTACCTTCCACAACGACAAGAATACAATCCATTGTAGTAACAAAATCTCGACAACAAACTACCTTCCATAATGACAAGGATCGCATCCATTGGAATAACAAAAATCTCGACAACAAACTAACTTCCATAATGACAAGGCTACTATCCATTGGAGTAACAAAAATCTTGATAACAGACTACCTTCCATAATGATAAGGCTACCATCTATTGGAATAACAAAAATATCGACAACACATTATCTTCCATAATGTCAAGGCTACCATCCATTGGATTAACAAAAATCTCGACAACAGACTAAATTCCATAATGACAAGGCTACAATCTATTATAGTAACAAAAATCTCGACAACAGACTATCTTCCATAACGACAAGGCTACAATCCATTGTAGTAACAAAAATCTCAACAACAGACTACGTTCCACAATGACAAGGTTACCATCCATTGTAGTGACAAAAATCTCGACAATATACTACCTTCTATAATGACAAGGCTACCATTCATTGGAGTAACAAAAATCTCGACAACAGACTACCTTCCATAATGACAAGGCTACAATCTGCTATAGTAACAAAAATCTCGACAATAGACTACCTTTCATAATGACAAGGCTACCATCCATTGGAATAAGAAAAATCTCGACAACAAACTACTTTCCATAATGACAAGGCTACCATCCCTTAGAGTAACAAAAATCTAGACAACAGATTACCTTCCATAATGACAAGGCTACCATCCATTGGAGTAACAAAGATATCGACAACATACTACATTCCATAATGACAAGGATACCATCCATTGGAGTAACAAAAATCAAGACAACAGACTACCTTCCATAATGACAAGGCTACCATCAATTGGAATAACAAAAATATCGACAACACTCTACCTTCCATAATACAAGGCTACCATCCAATGGAGTAACAAAAATCTAGACAACAGACTACCTTCCATAATGACTAGGCTACCATCCATTGGAGTAATAAAGATATCGAAACCATACTACCTTCCATAACAACAAGGATACAATCCATTGTAGTAACAAAAATCTCGACATCAGACTACCTTCCATAATGACAAGGATACCATCCATTGGAAAAACCAAAATCTCGAAAATAAACTAACTTCCATAATGATAAGGCCACCATCCATTAGAGTAACCAAAATCTCGACAATAGACTACCTTCCATAATGACTAGGTTACCATCCATTGGAGTAACAAAGATATCGACAACGGACTACCTTCCATAATGACAAGGCTACCATCCATTGGAGTAACAAAAATATGGATAACAAACTACCTTCCATAATGATAAGGCTACCATCTATTGGAATAACAAAATTATCGACAACACATTATCTTCGATAATGTCAAGGCTACCATCCATTGGATTAACAAAAATATCGACAACAGACTAAATTCCATACTGACAAGGCTACCACCCATTGGAGTAACAAAGATATCGACCACATACTACCTTCCATAATGAAAAGGATACCATCCATTAGAGTAACAAAAAATTCGACAACAGACTACCTTCCATAATGACTAGGCTACCATCATTTGGAGTAACAAAGATATCGATAACAGACTACCTTACATAACGACAAGGCTATAATCCATTGTAGTAACAAAAATCTCGACAACATACTACCTTCCATAATGACAAGGCTACCATCCCTTAGAGTAAGAAAAATCTAGACAACAGACTACCTTCCATAATGACAAGGCTACCATCCATTGGAGTAACAAAGATATCGACAACATACTACCTTCCATAATGACAAGGATACCATCCATTGGAGTAACAAAAATCACGACAACAAACTACCTTCCATAATGACAAGGCTACCATCCATTGGAATAACAAAAATATCAACAACACACTACCTTCCATAATGACAAGGCTACCATCCAAGGAGTAACAAAAATCTCGACAACAGGCTACCTTCCATAATGACGAGGCTACCATCCATTGGAGTAAGAAAGATATCGATAACATACTACCTTCCATAACGACAAGGATACAACCCATTGTAGTAACAAAAATCTCGACAACAGACTACCTTCCATAATGACAAGGCTACCATCCATTGGAATAACAAAAATCTTAACAATAAACTAACTTCCAGAATAACAAGGCTACCATCACTTAGAGTAACAAAAATCTCGACAACAGACTACCTTCCATAATGACTAGGCTACCATCCATTGGAGTAAGAATGATATCGACAACATACTACATTCCATAACGACAAGGATACAATCCATTATAGTAACAAAAATCTCGACAACAGACTACCTTCAATAATGACAAGGCTACCATCCGTTGAAGTAACAAAAATCTAGACAACAGACTACCTTCCATAATGACAAGGCTACCATCCATTGGAATAACAAAAATATCGACAACACACTCCCTTCCATAATGATAAGGTTACCATCCATTGGAGAAACAAAGATATCAACAACATACTACCTTCCATAATGACAAGGATACCATCCATTGGAGAAACAAAAATCTCGACAACAGACTACCTTCCATAATGACAAGGCTACCATCCTTTGGAATAACAAAAATTTCGACAACAGACAACCTCCCATAATGACTAGGCTACCATCGTTTGGAGTAACAAAGATATCGATAACAGACTACCTTCCATAATGACAAGGCTACAATCCATTGTAGTAACAAAAATCTCAACAATAGACTACCTTCCATAATGACAAGGCTACCATCCATTAGAGTAACAAGAACCTCGACAACATACTACCTTCCATAATGACAAGGATACAATCTATTATAGCAACAAAAATCTCGACAACAGACTATCTTCCATAACGACAAGGCTACAATCTAATGTAGTAACAAAAATCTCGACAACAGACTACCTTCCATAATGACATGGCTACCATCCATTGTAGTGACAAAAATCTCGACAATTTACTACCTTTTATAATGACAAGGCTACCATCCATTGGAGTAACAAAAATCTCGACAATAGACTACTTCTATAATGACAAGGCTACAATCTATTATAGTAACAAAAATCTCGACAATAGACTACCTTTCCTAATTACAAGGCTACCATCCATTGGAATAACAAAAATCTCGACAACAAACTACTTTCCATAATGACAAGGCTACCATCCCTTAGAGTAACAAATATCTAGACAACAAACTACATTCCATAATGACAAGGCTACCATCCATTGGAGTAACAAAGATATCGACAACATACTACCTTCCATAATGACAAGGATACTATCCATTGGAGTAACAAAAATCACGACAACAGACTACCTTCCATAATGACAAGGCTACCATCCATTGGAATAACAAAAATATCAACAACACACTACTTTCCATAATGACAAGGCTACCATCCAATGGAGTAACAAAAATCTCGACAACAAGCTACCTTCCATAATGACTAGGCTACCATCCATTGGAGTAAGAAAGATATCGACAACATACTACCTTCCATAACGACAAGGATTCAATCCATTGTAGTAACAAAAATCTCGACAACACACTACCTTCAATAATGACAAGGCTACCATCCGTTGGAGTAACAAAAATCTCGACAACAGACTACCTTCCATAATTACAAGGCTACCATCCATTGGAATAACAAAAATATTGACAACACACTCCCTTCAATAATGACAAGGCTACCATCCATTGGAGTAACAAAGATATTGACAACATACTACCTTCCATAATGACAAGGATACCATCCATTGGAGTAACAAAAATCTCGACAACAGACAACCTTCCATAATGACAAGGCTACCATCCTTTGGAATAACATAAATCTCGACAGCAGACTACCTTCCATAATGATAAGGCTACCATCCATTGGAGTAACAAAGATATCGACAACATACTACCTTCCATAATGACAAGGATACCATCCATTGGAGTAACAAAAATCTCAACAACAGACTACCTTCCATAATGACAAGGCTACAATCTATTATAGTAACAAAAATGTCGACAATAGACTACCTTTCATAATGACAAGGCTACCATCCATTGGAATAAAAAAAATATCGACAACAAACTACTTTCCATAATGACAAGGCAACCATCCCTTAGAGTAAAAAAAATCTAGACAACAGACTAATTTCCATAATGACAAGGCTACCATCCATTGGAGTAACAAAGATATTGACAACATACTACCTTCCATAATGACAATGATACCATCCATTGGAGTAAAAAAAATGACGACAACAAATTACCTTCCATAATGACAAGTCTACCATCCATTGGAATAACAAAAATATAGACAACACACTACTTTCCAGAATAACAAGGCAACCATCCAATGGAGTAACAAAAATATCGACAACAGACTACCTTCCATAATGACTAGGCTACCATCCATTGGAGTAAGAAAGATATCGACAACATACTACCTTCCATAACGACAAGGATACAACCCATTGTAGTAACAAAAATCTCGAAAACAGACTACCTTCCATAATGACAAGGCTACCATCCATTGGAATAACAAAAATCTCGACAATAAACTAACTTCCAGAATGACAAGGCTACCATCCATTAGAGTAACAAAAATCTCGACAACAGACTACCTTCCATAATGACTAGGCTACCATCCATTGGAGTAAGAAAGATATCGACAACATACTACCTTCCATAACGACAAGGATACAATCCATTGTAGTAACAAAAATCTCGACAACAGACTACCTTCAATAATGATAAGGCTACCATCCGTTGGAGTAACACAAATCTCGACAACAGACTACCTTCCATAATGACAAGGCTACCATCCATTGGAATAACAAAAATATCGACAACACACTCCCTTCCATAATGACAAGTCTACCATCCATTGGAGTAACAAAGATATCAACAACATACTACCTTCCATAATGACAAGGATACCATCCATTGGAGTATCAAAAATCTCGACAACAGACTACCTTCCATAATGACATGGCTACCATCCTTTGGAATAACATAAATCTCGACAATAGACTACCTTCCATAATGACAAGGCTACCATCCATTGGAGTAACAAAGATATCGAAAACATACTACCTTCCATAATGACAAGGATACAATCCATTGGAGTAACAAAAATCTCGACAACAGACTACCTTCCATAATGACTAGGCTACCATCCTTTGGAGTAACAAAGATATCGATAACAGACTACCTTCCATAACGACAAGGCTACAATCCGTTGTAGTAACAAAAATCTCGACAATAGACTACCTTCCAAAATTAAAAGGCTACCATCCATTGTAGTAACAAAAATCTCGACAATAGACTACCTTCCATAATGACAAGGCTACCATCCATTGAAGTGACAAAAATCTCGACAATAGACTACCTTCCATAATGACAAGGCAACCATCCATTAGACTAACACGAATCTCGACAACATACTACCTTCCATAATGACAAGGCTACAATCTATTATAGCAACAAAAATCTCGACAATAGACTATCTTCCATAACGACAAGGCTACAATCTATTGTTGTAACAAAAATCTCGACAATAGACTACCTTCCATAATGACATGGCTACCATCCATTATAGTGACAAAAATCTCGACAATTTACTACCTTCTATAATGACAAGGCTACCATCCATTGGAGTAACAAAAATCTCGACAACAGACTACTTCCATAATGACAAGGCTACAATCTATTATAGTAACAAAAATGTCGACAATAGACTACCTTTCCTAATGACAAGGCTACCATCCATTGGAATAACAAAAATCTCGACAACAAACTACTTTCCATAATGACCAGGCTACCATCCCTTAGAGTAACAAAAATCTAGACAACAAACTACCTTCCATAATGACAAGGCTACCATCCATTGGAGTAACAAAGATATCGACAACATACTACCTTCCATAATGACAAGGATACCATCCATTGGAGTAACAAAAATCACGACAACAGACTACCTTCCATAATGACAAGGCTACCATCCATTGGAATAACAAAAATATCAACAACACACTACTTTCCATAATGACAAGGCTACCATCCAATGGAGTAACAAAAATCTCGACACCAGGATACCTTCCATAATGACTAGGCTACCATCCATTGGAGTGAGAAAGATATCGACAACATACTACCTTCTATAACGACAAGGATACAACCCATTGTAGTAACAATAATCTCGACAAAAGACTACCTTCCATAATGACAAGGCTACCATCCATTGGAATAACAAAAATCTCGGCAATAAACTAACTTCCAGAATGACAAGGCTACCATCCCTTAGATAACAAAAATCTCGACAACAGACTACCTTCCATAATGACTAGGCTACCAGCCATTGGAGTAAGAAAGATATCCATAACATACTACCTTCCATAACGACAAAGATACAATCCATTGTAGTAACTAAAATCTCGACAATAGACTACCTTTAATAATGACAAGGCTACCATCCATTGGAGTAACAAAAATCTCGACAACAGACTACCTTCCATAATTACAAGGCTACCATCCATTGGAATAATAAAAATATCGACAACACACTCCCTTCAATAATGACAAGGCTACCATACATTGGAGTAACAAAGATGTTGACAACATACTACCTTCCATAATGACAATGATACCATCCATTGGAGTAACAAAAATCTCGACAACAGACAACCTTCCATAATGACAAGGCTACCATCCTTTGGAATAACATAAATCTCGACAACAGACTACCTTCCATAATGACAAGGCTACCATCCATTGGAGTAACAAAGATATCGACAACATACTACCTTCCATAATGACAAGGATACCATCCATTGGAGTAACAAAAATCTCAACAACAGACTACCTTCCATAATGACTAGGCTACCATCCTTTGGAGTAACAAAGATATCGATAACAGACTACCTTCCATAACGACAAGGCTACAATCCATTGTAGTAACAAAAATCTCGACAATAGACTACCTTCCATAATGATAAGGCTACCATCCATTGTAGTGACAAAAATCTCGACAATACACTACCTTCCATAATTACAAGGCTACCATTCACTAGAGTAACAAGAATCTCGACAACATACTACCTTCCATAATCACAAGGCTACAATCTATTATAGTAACAAAAATCTCGACAACAGACTATCTTCCATAACGACAAGGCTATTATCCATTGTAGTAACAAAAATCTTGACAACATACTACCTTCCATAATTACATGGCTACCATCCATTGTAGTGACAAAATCTCGACAATATACTACCTTCTATAATGACAAGGCTACCATCCATTGGAGTAACAAAAATCTCGACAACAGACTACCTTCCATAATGACAAGGCTACAATCTATTATAGTAACAAAAATATCGACAACAGACTACCTTCCATAATGACAAGGCTACAATCTATTATAGTAACAAAAATATAGACAATAGACTACCTTTCATAATGACAAGGTTACCATCCATTGGAATAACAAAAATATCGACAACAAACTACTTTCCATAATGACAAGGCTACCATCCCTTAAAGTAACAAAAATCTAGACAACATACTACCTTCCATAATGACAAGGCTACCATCCATTGGAGTAACAAAGATATCGACAACATACTACCTTCCATAATGACAAGGATACCATCCATTGGAGTAACAAAAATGACGACAATAGACTACCTTCCATAATGACAAGTCTACCATCCATTAGAATAAAAAAAATATCGACAAGACACTACCTTCCAGAATAACAAGGCAACCATCCAATGGAGTAACAAAAATATCGACAACAGGCTACCTTCCATAATGACTAGGCTACCATCCATTGGAGTAAGAAAGATATCGACAACATACTACCTTCCATAACGACAAGGATACAATCCATTGTAGTAACAAAAATCTCGACAACAGACTACCTTCAATAATGACAAGGCTACAATCCGTTGGAGTAACAAAAATCTCGACAACAGACTACCTTGCATAATGACAAGGCTACCATCCAATGTAGTAACAAAAATCTCGACAACAGACTACAATCCATTGGAATAACAAAAATATCGACAACACACTCCCTTCCATAATGACAAGGCTACCATCCATTTGAGTAACAAAAATATCGACAACATACTACCTTCCATAATGACAAGGATACCTTCCATTGGAGTATCAAAAATCTCGATAACAGACTACCTTCCATAATGACTAGGCTACCATCCTTTGGAATAACATAAATCTCGACAACAGACTACCTTCCATAATGACAAGGCTACCATCCATTGGAGTAACAAAGATATCGGCAATATACTACCTTCCATAATGACAAGGATACCATCCATTGGATTAACAAAAATCTCGACAACAGACTACCTTCCATAATGACTAGGCTACCATCCTTTGGAGTAACAAAGATATCGATAACATACTACCTTCAATAACGACAAGGCTACAATCCGTTGTAGTAACAAAAATCTCGACAATAGACTACCTTCCATAATTACAAGGATACCATCCATTGTAGTGACAAAAATCTCGACAATACACTACCTTCCATAATGACAAGGCTACCATTCATTGGAGTAACAAGAATCTCGACAACATACTACCTTCCATAATGACAAGGCTACTATCTATTATAGTAACAAAAATCTCGACAACAGACTATCTTCCATAACGACAAGGCTACAATCCATTGTAGTAACAAAAATCTCGACAATAGACTACCTTCCATAATGACAAGGCTACCATCCGTTGGAGTGACAAAAATCTCGACAATAAACTAACTTCCATAATGACAAGGCTACCATCCCTTAGAGTAACAAAAATCTCGAAACTAGACTACCTTCCATAATGACTAGGCTACCATCCATTGGAGTAACAAAGATATCGACAACAGACTACCTTCCATAACGACAAGGCTACAATCCATTGTAGTAACAAAAATCTCGCCAACAGACTACCTTCCATAATGACAAGGCTACCATCCAATGTAGTAACAAAAATCTCAATAACAGACTACCTTCCATAAGGACAAGGCTACCATCCATTGGAATAACAAAGATATCGACAACACATTACCTTCCATAATGACAAGGCTACCATCCAGTGGAGTAACAAAAATCTCGATAACAAACTACCTCCGATAATGACAAGGCTACCATAAATTGGAGTAACAAAGAAATCGACAACATACTACCTTTCAATAATGACAAGGCTACAATCCATTGTAGTAACAAAAATCTCGACAACAGACAACCTTCCATAATGACAAGGCTAACATCCATTGTAGTAACATAAATCTCGACAATAGACTACCTTCCATAATGGCAAGGCTACCATCCATTGGAGTAACAAAAGTATTGAAAACACACTATCTTCCATAATGACAAGGCTACCATCCCTTAGAGTAACAAAAATCTCGACAACAGACTACCTTCCATAATGACAAGGCTACCATCCATTGGAGTAACAAAGATATCGACAACATACTACCTTAAATAATGACAAGGATACCATCCATTAGAGTAACAAAAATCTCCACGACAGACTACCTTCCATAATCACTAGGCTACCATCCTTTGGAGTAACAAAGATATCGATAACAAACTACCTTCCATAACGACAAGGCTATAATCCATTGTAGTAACAAAAATCTCGACAATAGACTACCTTCCATAATTACAATGCTTCCATCCATTGTAGTGATAAAAATATCGACAATAGAGTACCTTCCATAATGACAAGGCTACCATCCATAGGAGTAAAAAAAATCTCAACAACATACTACCTTCCATAATGACAAGGCTACAATCTATTATAGTACCAAAAATCTCGACAACAAACTACCTTCCATAACGACAAGGCTACAATCCATTGTAGTAACAAAAATCTAGACAAAAGACTACCTTCCATAATGACAAGGCTACAATCCATTGTAGTAACAAAAATCTCGACAACATACTACCATCCATTGGAGTAACAAAAATGACGACAACAGACTACCTTCCATAATGAAAAGGCTACCATCCATTGGGATAACAAAAATATCGACAACACACTACCTTCCATAATGTCAAGGCTACCATCCAATTGAGTAACAAAAATCTCGATAATAGACTACCTTCCATAATGACTAGGCTACCATCCATTGGAGTAAGAAAGATATCGACAACATACTACCTTCCATAACGACAAGGATACAATCCATTGTAGTAACAAAAATCTCGACAATAGACTACCTTCCATAATGATAAGGCTTCCATCCATTGGAATAACAAAAATCTCGACAATAAACTAACTTCCATAATGACAAGGATACCATCCCTTAGAGTAACATAAATCTCGACAACAGACTACCTTCCATAATGACTAGGCTACCATCCATTGGAGTAACAATGATATCGACAACAGACTACCTTCCATAACGACAAGGCTAAAATCCATTGTAGTAACAAAAATCTCGACAATAGACTACCTTGCATAATGACAAGGCTACCATCCAATGTAGTAACAAAAATCTCGACAACAGACTACTTTCCATAATGACAAGGCTACCATCCATTGGAGTAACAAAAATCTCGACAACATACTACCTTCCATAATGACAAGGCTACCATCCATTGGAGTAACCAAAGACTCGACAACAAACTACCTCCCATAATGACAAGCTTACCATCCATTGGAGTAACAAAGTTATCGACAACATACTACCTTAAATAATGACAAGGCTACCATCCATTGGAGTAACAAAAATCTCGACAACATACTACCTTCCATAATGACAAGGCTACCATCCATTGGAGTAACCAAAATCTCGACAACAAACTTCCTCCCATAATGACAAGCTTACCATCTATTGGAGTAACAAAGTTATCGACAACATAATACCTTAAATAATGACAAGGATACCATCCATTGGAGTAACAAAAAGCTCGACGACAGACTACCTTCCATAATGACTAGGCTACCATCCTTTGGAGTAACAAAGATATCGATAACAGACTACCTTCCATAATGACAAGGCTACCATCCCTTATAGTAACAAAAATCTCGACAATAGACTACCTTCCATAATGACAAGGATACCATCCATTGGAGTAACAAAGATATCGACAACATACTATCTTCCATAATGACAAGGCTACCATCCATTGGAGTAACAAAGATATCGACAACATATTACCTTAAATAATGACAAGGATACCATCCATTGGAGTAACAAAAATCTCAACGACAGACTACCTTCCATAATGACTAGGCTACCATCCTTTGGAGTAAGAAAGATATCGACAACATACTACCTTCCATGACGACAAGGATACAATCCATTGTAGTAATAAAAATCTTGACAACAGACTACCTTCCATAATGACAAGGCTACCATCCATTGGAATAACAAAAATTTCGACAATAAACTAACTTCCATAATGACATGACTACCATCCCTTAGAGTAACAAAAATCTCGACAACACACTACCTTCCATAATGGCTAGGCTACCATCCATTGGAGTAACAAAGATATTGACAACAAACTACCTTCCATAACGACAAGGCTACAATCCGTTGTAGTAACAAAAATCTCGACAACAGACTACCTTCCATAATGGCAAGGCTACCATCCAATATAGTAACAAAAATCTCGACAATAGACTACCTTCCATAATGACAAGGCTACCATCCATGGGAGTAACAAAAATCTCGAGAACAAACTACCTTCCATAATGACAAGGCTACCATCTATTGGAATAACAAAAATATCGACAACACACTACCTTCCATAGTGACAAGGCTACCATCCATTGGAGTAAAAAAAATCCCGACAACAGACCACCTTCCATAATGACAAGGATACCTTCCATTGGAGTAACAAAAATCTCGACAATAGACAAGCTTCCATAATGATAAGGCTACCATCCGTTGTAGTAACAAAAATCTCGACAATAGACAACCTTCCATAATGACAAGGCTACCATCCATTGGATAAACAAAAATATCGACAACAAACTAACTTCCACAATGATAAGGCTACCATCCATTGGAATAACAAAAATATTGACAACACACTACCTTCCATAATGACAAGGCTAGCATCCCTTAGAGTAACAAAAATCTCGACAATAGACTACCTTCCATAATGACAAGGCTACCATCCATTGGAGTAACAAAGATATCGACAACATACTACCTTAAATAATGACAAGTATACCATCCATTGGAGTAACCAAAAACTCGACGACAGACTACTTTCCATAATGACTAGGCTACAATCCTTTGAAGTAAGAAAGATATCGACAACATACTACCTTCCATAACGACAAGGATACAATCCATTGTAGTAACAAAAATCTCGTCAACAGACTACCTTCCAAAATGACAAGGCAACCATCCATTGGAATAACAAAAATCTCGACAATAAACTAACTTTCATAATGACAAGGCTACCATCCCTTAGAGTAACAAAAATCTCGACAACAGACTACCTTCCATAATGACTAGGCTACCATCCATTGGAGTAACAAAGATATCAAAAATAGACTACCTTCCATAATTACAAGGCTACCATCCATGGGAGTAACAAAAATCTCGACAACAAACTACCTTCCATAATGACTAGGCTACCATCTATTGGAATAACAAAAATATCGACAACACACTACCTTCCATAGTGACAAGGCTACCATCCATTGGAGTAAAAAAAATCTCGACAACAGACTACCTTCCATAACGACAAGGCTACCATCCATTGGAGTAACAAAAATCTCGACAACAAACTACTTTCCATAATGACAAGGCTACCATCCCTTAGAGTAACAAAAATCTAGACAACATACTACCTTCCATAATGACAAGGCTACCATCCATTGGAGTAACAAACATATCGACAACATACTACCTTCAATAATGACAAGGATACCATACATTGGATTAACAAAAATGACGACAACAGACTACCTTCCATAATGACAAGGCTACCATCCATTGGAATAACAAAAATATCGACAACACACTACCTTCCATAATGACAAGGCTACAATCCAATGGAGTATCAAAAATCTCGACGACAGACAACTTTCCATAATGACTAGGCTACCATCCATTGGAGTAAGAAAGATATCGACAACATACTACCTTCCATAACGACAAGGATACAATCCATTGTAGTAACAAAAATCTCGTCAACAGACTACCTTCTAAAATGACAAGGCTACCATCCATTGGAATAACAAAAATCTCGACAATAAACTAACTTTCATAATGACAAGGCTACCATCCCTTAGAGTAACAAAAATCTCGACAATAGACTACCTTCCATAATGACTAGGCTACCATCCATTGGAGTAACAAAGATATCGAAAATAGACTACCTTCCATAATTACAAGGCTACCATCCATGGGAGTAACAAAAATCTCGACAACAAACTACCTTCCATAATGACAAGGCTACAATCTATTGGAATAACAAAAATATCGACAACACACTACCTTCCATAGTGACAAGGCTACCATCAATTGGAGTAAAAAAAATCTCGACAACAGACTACCTTCCATAATGACAAGGCTACCATCCATTGGAGTAACAAAAATCTCGACAACAAACTACTTTCCATAATGACAAGGCTACCATCCCTTAGAGTAACAAAAATCTAGACAACATACTACCTTTCATAATGACAAGGCTACCATCCATTGGAGTAACAAAGATATCGACAACACACTACCTTCCATAATGACAAGGCTAACATCCCTTAGATTAACAAAAATCTCGAAAATAGACTACCTTCCATAATGACAAGGCTACCATCTATTGGAGTTACAAAGATATCAACAACATACTACCTTAAATAATGACAAGGATACCATCCATTGGAGTAACCAAAAACTCGACGACAGACTACCTTCCATAATGACTAGGCTACCATCCTTTGGAGTAAGAAAGATATCGACAACATACTACCTTCCATAACGACAAGGATACAATCCATTGTAGTAACAAAAATCTCGTCTACAGACTACCTTCCAAAATGACAAGGCTACAATCCATTGGAATAACAAAAATCTCGACAATAAACTAACTTTCATAATGACAAGGCTACCATCCCTTAGAGTAACAAAAATCTCGACAACAGACTACCTTCCATAATGACTAGGCTACCATCCATTGGAGTAACAAAGATATCAAAAATAGACTACCTTCCATAATTACAAGGCTACCATCCATGGGAGTAACAAAAATCTCGACAACAAACTACCTTCCATAATGGCAAGGCTACCATCCAATATAGTAACAAAAATCTCGACAATAGACTACCTTCCATAATGACAAGGCTACCATCCATGGGAGTAACAAAAATCTCGAGAACAAACTACCTTCCATAATGACAAGGCTACCATCTATTGGAATAACAAAAATATCGACAACACACTACCTTCCATAGTGACAAGGCTACCATCCATTGGAGTAAAAAAAATCCCGACAACAGACCACCTTCCATAATGACAAGGATACCTTCCATTGGAGTAACAAAAATCTCGACAATAGACAAGCTTCCATAATGATAAGGCTACCATCCGTTGTAGTAACAAAAATCTCGACAATAGACAACCTTCCATAATGACAAGGCTACCATCCATTGGATAAACAAAAATATCGACAACAAACTAACTTCCACAATGATAAGGCTACCATCCATTGGAATAACAAAAATATTGACAACACACTACCTTCCATAATGACAAGGCTAGCATCCCTTAGAGTAACAAAAATCTCGACAATAGACTACCTTCCATAATGACAAGGCTACCATCCATTGGAGTAACAAAGATATCGACAACATACTACCTTAAATAATGACAAGTATACCATCCATTGGAGTAACCAAAAACTCGACGACAGACTACTTTCCATAATGACTAGGCTACAATCCTTTGAAGTAAGAAAGATATCGACAACATACTACCTTCCATAACGACAAGGATACAATCCATTGTAGTAACAAAAATCTCGTCAACAGACTACCTTCCAAAATGACAAGGCAACCATCCATTGGAATAACAAAAATCTCGACAATAAACTAACTTTCATAATGACAAGGCTACCATCCCTTAGAGTAACAAAAATCTCGACAACAGACTACCTTCCATAATGACTAGGCTACCATCCATTGGAGTAACAAAGATATCAAAAATAGACTACCTTCCATAATTACAAGGCTACCATCCATGGGAGTAACAAAAATCTCGACAACAAACTACCTTCCATAATGACTAGGCTACCATCTATTGGAATAACAAAAATATCGACAACACACTACCTTCCATAGTGACAAGGCTACCATCCATTGGAGTAAAAAAAATCTCGACAACAGACTACCTTCCATAACGACAAGGCTACCATCCATTGGAGTAACAAAAATCTCGACAACAAACTACTTTCCATAATGACAAGGCTACCATCCCTTAGAGTAACAAAAATCTAGACAACATACTACCTTCCATAATGACAAGGCTACCATCCATTGGAGTAACAAACATATCGACAACATACTACCTTCAATAATGACAAGGATACCATACATTGGATTAACAAAAATGACGACAACAGACTACCTTCCATAATGACAAGGCTACCATCCATTGGAATAACAAAAATATCGACAACACACTACCTTCCATAATGACAAGGCTACAATCCAATGGAGTATCAAAAATCTCGACGACAGACAACTTTCCATAATGACTAGGCTACCATCCATTGGAGTAAGAAAGATATCGACAACATACTACCTTCCATAACGACAAGGATACAATCCATTGTAGTAACAAAAATCTCGTCAACAGACTACCTTCTAAAATGACAAGGCTACCATCCATTGGAATAACAAAAATCTCGACAATAAACTAACTTTCATAATGACAAGGCTACCATCCCTTAGAGTAACAAAAATCTCGACAATAGACTACCTTCCATAATGACTAGGCTACCATCCATTGGAGTAACAAAGATATCGAAAATAGACTACCTTCCATAATTACAAGGCTACCATCCATGGGAGTAACAAAAATCTCGACAACAAACTACCTTCCATAATGACAAGGCTACAATCTATTGGAATAACAAAAATATCGACAACACACTACCTTCCATAGTGACAAGGCTACCATCAATTGGAGTAAAAAAAATCTCGACAACAGACTACCTTCCATAATGACAAGGCTACCATCCATTGGAGTAACAAAAATCTCGACAACAAACTACTTTCCATAATGACAAGGCTACCATCCCTTAGAGTAACAAAAATCTAGACAACATACTACCTTTCATAATGACAAGGCTACCATCCATTGGAGTAACAAAGATATCGACAACACACTACCTTCCATAATGACAAGGCTAACATCCCTTAGAGTAACAAAAATCTCGAAAATAGACTACCTTCCATAATGACAAGGCTACCATCTATTGGAGTTACAAAGATATCAACAACATACTACCTTAAATAATGACAAGGATACCATCCATTGGAGTAACCAAAAACTCGACGACAGACTACCTTCCATAATGACTAGGCTACCATCCTTTGGAGTAAGAAAGATATCGACAACATACTACCTTCCATAACGACAAGGATACAATCCATTGTAGTAACAAAAATCTCGTCTACAGACTACCTTCCAAAATGACAAGGCTACAATCCATTGGAATAACAAAAATCTCGACAATAAACTAACTTTCATAATGACAAGGCTACCATCCCTTAGAGTAACAAAAATCTCGACAACAGACTACCTTCCATAATGACTAGGCTACCATCCATTGGAGTAACAAAGATATCAAAAATAGACTACCTTCCATAATTACAAGGCTACCATCCATGGGAGTAACAAAAATCTCGACAACAAACTACCTTCCATAATGACTAGGCTACCATCTATTGGAATAACAAAAATATCGACAACACACTACCTTCCATAGTGACAAGGCTACCATCCATTGGAGTAAAAAAAATCTCAACAACAGACTACCTTCCATAATGACAAGGCTACCATCCAGTGGAGTAACAAAAATCTCGATAACAAACTACCTCCGATAATGACAAGGCTACCATAAATTGGAGTAACAAAGAAATCGACAACATACTACCTTCCATAATGACAAGGCTACAATGCATTGTAGTAACAAAAATCTCGACAACAGACAACCTTCCATAATGACAAGGCTAACATCCATTGTAGTAACAAAAATCTCGACAATAGACTACCTTCCATAATGGCAAGGCTACCATCCATTGGAGTAACAAAAGTATTGAAAACACACTATCTTCCATAATGACAAGGCTACCATCCCTTAGAGTAACAAAAATCTCGACAACAGACTACCTTCCATAATGACAAGGCTACCATCCATTGGAGTAACAAAGATATCGACAACATACTACCTTAAATAATGACAAGGATACCATCCATTAGAGTAACAAAAATCTCCACGACAGACTACCTTCCATAATCACTAGGCTACCATGCTTTGGAGTAACAAAGATATCGATAACAAACTACCTTCCATAACGACAAGGCTATAATCCATTATAGTAACAAAAATCTCGACAATAGACTACCTTCCATAATTACAATGCTTCCATCCATTGTAGTGATAAAAATATCGACAATAGACTACCTTCCATAATGACAAGGATACCATCCATTGGAGTAACAAAGATATCGACAAAATACTATCTTCCATAATGACAAGGCTACCATCCATTGGAGTAACAAAAATGACGACAACAGACTACCTTCCATAATGAAAAGGCTACAATCCATTGTAGTAACAAAAGTCTAGACAAAAGACTACCTTCCATAATGACAAGGCTACAATCCATTGTAGTAACAAAAATCTCGACAACATACTACCTTCCATAATGACAAGGATACCATCCATTGGAGTAACAAAAATGACGACAACAGACTACCTTCCATAATGAAAAGGCTACCATCCATTGGGATAACAAAAATATCGACAACACACTACCTTCCATAATGTCAAGGCTACCATCCAATTGAGTAACAAAAATCTATATAATAGACTACCTTCCATAATGACTAGGCTACCATCCATTGGAGTAAGAAAGATATCGACAACATACTACCTTCCATAACGACAAGGATACAATCCATTGTAGTAACAAAAATCTCGACAATAGACTACCTTCCATAATGATAAGGCTTCCATCCATTAGAATAACAAAAATCTCGACAATAAACTAACTTCCATAATGACAAGGATACCATCCCTTAGAGTAACATAAATCTCGACAACAGACTACCTTCCATATTGACTAGGCTACCATCCATTGGAGTAACAATGATATCGACAACAAACTACCTTCCATAACGACAAGGCTAAAATCCATTGTAGTAACAAAAATCTCGACAATAGACTACCTTGCATAATGACAAGGCTACCATCCAATGTAGTAACAAAGATCTCGACAACAGACTACTTTCCATAATGACAAGGCTACCATCCATTGGAGTAACAAAAATCTCGACAACATACTACCTTCCATAATGACAAGGCTACCATCCATTGGAGTAACCAAAATCTCGACAACAAACTACCTCCCATAATGACAAGCTTACCATCCATTGGAGTAACAAAGTTATCGACAACATACTACCTTAAATAATGACAAGGATACCATCCATTGGAGTAACAAAAAGCTCGACGACAGACTACCTTCCATAATGACTAGGCTACCATCCTTTAGAGTAACAAAGATATCGATAACAGACTACCTTCCATAACGACAAGGCTACAATCCATTGTAGTAACAAAAATCTCGACAATAGACTACCTTCCATAATGACAAGGCTACCATCCATTGTAGTGACAAAAATATCTACAACAGACTACCTTCCATAATGACTAGGCTACCATCCATTGGAATAAGAAAGATACCGACAACATACTACCTTCCATAATGACAAGGCTACAATCTATTATAGTAACAAAAATCTCGACAATAGACTACCTTTCATAATGACAAGGCTACCATCCATTGGAATAACATAAATCTCGACAACAAACTACTTTCCATAATGACAAGGCTACCATCCCTTATAGTAACAAAAATCTCGACAATAGACTACCTTCCATAATGACAAGGATACCATCCATTGGAGTAACAAAGATATCGACAAAATACTATCTTCCATAATGACAAGGCTACCATCCATTGGAGTAACAAAGATATCGACAACATATTACCTTAAATAATGACAAGGATACCATCCATTGGAGTAACAAAAATCTCAACGACAGACTACCTTCCATAATGACTAGGCTACCATCCTTTGGAGTAAGAAAGACATCGACAACATACTACCTTCCATAAAGATAAGGATACAATCCATTATATTAACAAAAATCTTGACAACAGACTACCTTCCATAATGACAAGGCTACCATCCATTGGAATAACAAAAATTTCGACAATAAACTAACTTCCATAATGACAAGACTACCATCCCTTAGAGTAACAAAAATCTCGACAACACACTACCTTCCATAATGGCTAGGCTACCATCCATTGGAGTAACAAAGATATTGACAACAGACTACCTTCCATAACGACAAGGCTACAATCCATTGTAGTAACAAAAATCTCGACAACAGACTACCTTCCATAATGGCAAGGCTACCATCCAATATAGTAACAAAAATCTCGACAATAGACTACCTTCCATAATGACAAGGCTACCATCCATGGGAGTAACAAAAATCTCGAGAACAAACTACCTTCCATAATGACAAGGCTACCATCTATTGGAATAACAAAAATATCGACAACACACTACCTTCCATAGTGACAAGGCTACCATCCATTGGAGTAAAAAAAATCCCGACAACAGACCACCTTCCATAATGACAAGGATACCTTCCATTGGAGTAACAAAAATTTCGACAATAGACAAGCTTCCATAATGATAAGGCTACCATCCGTTGTAGTAACAAAAATCTCGACAATAGACAACCTTCCATAATGACAAGGCTACCATCCATTGGATAAACAAAAATATCGACAACAAACTAACTTCCACAATGATAAGGCTACCATCCATTGGAATAACAAAAATATTGACAACACACTACCTTCCATAATGACAAGGCTAGCATCCCTTAGAGTAATAAAAATCTCGACAATAGACTACCTTCCATAATGACAAGGCTACCATCCATTGGAGTAACAAAGATATCGACAACATACTACCTTAAATAATGACAAGGATACCATCCATTGGAGTAACCAAAAACTCGACGACAGAATACTTTCCATAATGACTAGGCTACCATCCTTTGGAGTAAGAAAGATATCCACAACATACTACCTTCCATAACGACAAGGATACAATCCATTGTAGTAACAAAAATCTCGTCAACAGACTACCTTCCAAAATGACAAGGCTACCATCCATTGGAATAACAAAAATCTCGACAATAAACTAACTTTCATAATGACAAGGCTACCATCCCTTAGAGTAACAAAAATCTCGACAACAGACCACCTTCCATAATGACTAGGCTACCATCCATTGGAGTAACAAAGATATCAAAAATAGACTACCTTCCATAATTACAAGGCTACCATCCATGGGAGTAACAAAAATCTCGACAACAAACTACCTTCCATAATGACTAGGCTACCATCTATTGGAATAACAAAAATATCGACAACACACTACCTTCCATAGTGACAAGGCTACCATCCATTGGAGTAAAAAAAATCTCGACAACAGACTACCTTCCATAACGACAAGGCTACCATCCATTGGAGTAACAAAAATCTCGACAACAAACTACTTTCCATAATGACAAGGCTACCATCCCTTAGAGTAACAAAAATCTAGACAACATACTACCTTCCATAATGACAAGGCTACCATCCATTGGAGTAACAAAGATATCGACAACATACTACCTTCAATATTGACAAGGATACCATACATTGGATTAACAAAAATGACGACAACAGACTACCTTCCATAATGACAAGGCTACCATCCATTGGAATAACAAAAATATCGACAACACACTACCTTCCATAATGACAAGGCTACAATCCAACGGAGTAACAAAAATCTCGACGACAGATAACCTTCCATAATGACTAGGCTACCATCCATTGGAGTAAGAAAGATATCGACAACATACTACCTTCCATAACGACAAGGATACAATCCATTGTAGTAACAAAAATCTCGTCAACAGACTACCTTCCAAAATGACACGGCTACCATCCATTGGAATAACAAAAATCTCGACAATAAACTAACTTTCATAATGACAAGGCTACCATCCCTTAGAGTAACAAAAATCTCGACAACAGACTACCTTCCATAATGACTAGGCTACCATCCATTGGAGTAACAAAGATATCGAAAATAGACTACCTTCCATAATTACAAGGCTACCATCCATGGGAGTAACAAAAATCTCGACAACAAACTACCTTCCATAATGACCAGGCTACAATCTATTGGAATAACAAAAATATCGACAACACACTACCTTCCATAGTGACAAGGCTACCATCAATTGGAGTAAAAAAAATCTCGACAACATACTACCTTCCATAATGACAAGGCTACCATCCATTGGAGTAACAAAAATCTCGACAACAAACTACTTTCCATAAGGACAAGGCTACCATCCCTTAGAGTAACAAAAATCTAGACAACATACTACCTTTCATAATGACAAGGCTACCATCCATTGGAGTAACAAAGATATCGACAACACACTACCTTCCATAATGACAAGGCTAGCATCCCTTAGAGTAACAAAAATCTCGAAAATAGACTACCTTCCATAATGACAAGGCTACCATCCATTGAAGTTACAAAGATATCAACAACATACTACCTTAAATAATGACAAGGATACCATCCATTGGAGTAACCAAAAACTCGACGACAGACTACCTTCCATAATGACTAGGCTACCATCCTTTGGAGTAAGAAAGATATCGACAACATACTACCTTCCATAACGACAAGGATACAATCCATTGTAGTAACAAAAATCTCGTCAACAGACTACCTTCCAAAATGACAAGGCTACTATCCATTGGAATAACAAAAATCTCGACAATAAACTAACTTTCATAATGACAAGGCTACCATCCCTTAGAGTAACAAAAATCTCGACAACAGACTACCTTCCATAATGACTAGGCTACCATCCATTGGAGTAACAAAGATATCAAAAATAGACTACCTTCCATAATTACAAGGCTACCATCCATGGGAGTAACAAAAATCTAGACAACAAACTACCTTCCATAATGACTAGGCTACCATCTATTGGAATAACAAAAATATCGACAACACACTACCTTCCATAGTGACAAGGCTACCATCCATTGGAGTAAAAAAATCTCAACAACAGACTACCTTCCATAATGACAAGGCTACCATCCATTGGAGTAACAAAAATCTCGACAACAAACTACTTTCCATAATGACAAGGCTACCATCCCTTAGAGTAACAAAAATCTAGACAACATACTACCTTCTATAATGACAAGGCTACCATCCATTGGAGTAACAAAGATATCGACAACATACTACCTTCAATAATGACAAGGATACCATACATTGGAGTAACAAAAATGACGACAACAGACTACCTTCCATAATGACAAGGCTACCATCCATTGGAATAACAAAAATATCGATAGCACACTACCTTCCATAATGACAAGGCTACAATCCAATGGAGTAACAAAAATCTCGATGACAGACTACCTTCCATAATGACTAGGCTACCATCCATTGGAGTAAGAAAGATATCGACAACATACTACCTTCCATAACGACAAGGATACAATCCATTGTTGTAACAAAAATCTCGTCAACAGACTACCTTCCAAAATGACAAGGCTACCATCCATTGGAATAACAAAAATCTCGACAATAAACTAACTTTCATAATGACAAGGCTACCATCCCTTAGAGTAACAAAAATCTCGACAACAGACTACCTTCCATAATGACTAGGCTACCATCCATTGGAGTAACAAAGATATCAAAAATAGACTACCTTCCATAATTACAAGGCTACCATCCATGGGAGTAACAAAAATCTCGACAACAAACTACCTTCCATAATGACTAGGCTACCATCTATTGGAATAACAAAAATATCGACAACACACTACCTTCCATAGTGACAAGGCTACCATCCATTGGAGTAAAAAAAATCTCGACAACAGACTACGTTCCATAATGACAAGGCTACCATCCATTGGAGTAACAAAAATCTCGACAACAAACTACTTTCCATAATGACAAGGCTACCATCCCTTAGAGTAACAAAAATCTAGACAACATACTACCTTCTATAATGACAAGGCTACCATCCATTGGAGTAACAAAGATATCGACAACATACTACCTTCAATAATGACAAGGATACCATACATTGGAGTAACAAAAATGACGACAACAGACTACCTTCCATAATGACAAGGCTACCATCCATTGGAATAACAAAAATATCGATAGCACACTACCTTCCATAATGACAAGGCTACAATCCAATGGAGTAACAAAAATCTCGACGACAGACTACCTTCCATAATGACTAGGCTACCATCCATTGGAGTAAGAAAGATATCGACAACATACTACCTTCCATAACGACAAGGATACAATCCATTGTAGTACCAAAAATCTCGTCAACAGACTACCTTCCAAAATGACAAGGCTACCATCCATTGGAATAACAAAAATCTCGACAATAAACTAACTTTCATAATGACAAGGCTACCATCCCTTAGAGTAACAAAAATCGCGACAACAGACTACCTTCCATAATGACTAGGCTACCATCCATTGGAGTAACAAAGATATCGAAAATAGACTACCTTCCATAATTACAAGGCTACCATCCATGGGAGTAACAAAAATCTCGAGAACAAACTACCTTCCATAATGACTAGGCTACCATCTATTCGAATAACAAAAATATCAACAACACACTACCTTCCATAGTGACAAGGCTACCATCCATTGGAGTAAAAAAAATCTCGACAACAGACTACCTTCCATAATGACAAGCGACCATCCATTGGAGAACAAAAATCTCGACAACAAACTACTTTCCATAATGACAAGGCTACCATCCCTTAGAGTAACAAAAATCTGGGTAACATACTACCTTCCATAATGACAAGGCTACCATCCATTGGAGTAATTAAGATATCGGCAACATACTACCTTCAATAATGACAAGGATACCATACATTGGAGTAAAAAAAATAACGACAACAGACTACCTTCCATAATGACAAGGCTACCATCCATTGGAATAACAAAGATATCGACAACATACTACGTTCCATATCGACAAGGATACCATACATTGGAGTAAAAAAAATCTCGACGACAGACTACCTTCCATAATGACTAGGCTACCATCCATTGCAGTAAGAAAGATATCGACAACATACTACCTTCCATAACGACAAGGATACAATCCATTGTAGTAACAAAAATCTCGTCAACAGACTACCTTCCAAAATGACAAGGCTACCATCCATTGGAATAACAAAAATCTCGACAATAAACTAACTTTCATAATGAAAAGGCTACCATCCCTTAGAGTAACAAAAATCTCGACAACAGACTACCTTCCATAATGTCTAGGCTACCATCCATTAGAGTAACAAAGATATCGAAAATAGACTACCTTCCATAATTACAAGGCTACCATCCATGGGAGTAACAAAAATCTCGACCACAAACTACCTTCCATAATGACTAGGCTACCATCTATTGGAATA
This sequence comes from Vicia faba, assembly GCA_948472305.1. Lineage (NCBI taxonomy): Eukaryota > Viridiplantae > Streptophyta > Magnoliopsida > Fabales > Fabaceae > Vicia > Vicia faba. Next base: position 58,862 of record CATIWC010000203.1, read on the forward strand.
ACAAAAATATCGTCAACACACTACCTTCCATAGTGACAAGGCTACCATCCATTGGAGTAAAAAAAATCTCGACAACAGACTACCTTCCATAATGAAAAGGCTACCATCCATTGGAGTAAGAAAAATCTCGACAACAAACTACTTTCCATAATGACAAGGCTTCCATCCCTTAGAGTAACAAAAATCTAGACAACATACTACCTTCCATAATGACAAGGCTACCATCCATTGGAGTAACAAAGATATCGACAACATACTACCTTCAATAATGACAAGGATACCATACATTGGAGTAACAAAAATGACGACAACAAACTACCTTCCATAATGACAAGGCTACAATCCAATGGAGTAACAAAAATCTCGACGACAGACTACCTTCCATAATGACTAGGCTACCATCCATTGGAGTAAGAAAGATATCGACAACATACTACCTTCCATAACGACAAGGATACAATCCATTGTAGTAACAAAAATCTCGTCAATAGACTACCTTCCAAAATGACAAGGCTACCATCAATTGGAATAACAAAAATCTCGACAATAAACTAACTTTCATAATGACAAGGCTACCATCCCTTAGAGTAACAAAAATCGCGACAACAGACTACCTTCCATAATGACTAGGCTAGCATCCATTGGAGTAACAAAGATATTGAAAATAGACTACCTTCCATAATTACAAGGCTACCATCCATGGGAGTAACAAAAATCTCGACAACAATCTACCTTCCATAATGACTAGGCTACCATCTATTGGAATAACAAAAATATCAACAACACACTACCTTCCATAGTGACAAGGCTACCATCCATTGGAGTAAAAAAAATCTCGACAACAGACTACCTTCCATAATGACAAGCTACCATCCATTGGAGAAACAAAAATCTCGACAACAAACTACTTTCCATAATGACAAGGCTACCATCCCTTAGAGTAACAAAAATATGGGTAACATACTACCTTCCATAATGACAAGGCTACCATCCATTCGAGTAATTAAGATATCGGCAACATACTACCTTCAATAATGACAAGGATACCATACATTGGAGTAAAAAAAATAACGACAACAGACTACCTTCCATAATGACAAGGCTACCATCCATTGGAATAACAAAGATATCGACAACAAACTACCTTCCATAATGACAAGGCTAGCATCCCTTAGAGTAACAAAAATCTTGACAATAGACTACCTTCCATAATGACAAGGCTACCATCCATTGGAGTAACAAAGATATCGACAACATACTACCTTAAATAATGACAAGGATACCATCCATTGGAGTAACCAAAAACTCGACGACAGACTACCTTCCATAATGACTAGGCTACCATCCTTTGGAGTAAGAAAGATATCGACAACATACTACCTTGCATAACGACAAGGATACAATCCTTTGTAGTAACAAAAATCTCGTCAACAGACTACCTTCCAAAATGACAAGGCTACCATCCATTGGAATAACAAAAATCTCGACAATAAACTAACTTTCATAATGACAAGGCTACCATCCCTTAGAGTAACAAAAATCTCGACAACAGACTACCTTCCATAATGACTAGGCTACCATCCATTGGAGTAACAAAGATATCAAAAATAGACTACCTTCCATAATTACAAGGCTACCATCCATGGGAGTAACAAAAATCTCGACAACAAACTACCTTCCATAATGACTAGGCTACCATCTATTGGAATAACAAAAATATCGACAACACACTACCTTCCATAGTGACAAGGCTACCATCCATTAGAGTAAAAAATATCTCGACAACAGAATACCTTGCATAACGACAAGGCTACCATCCATTGGAGTAACAAAAATCTCGACAACAAACTACTTTCCATAATGACAAGGCTACCATCCCTTAGAGTAACAAAAATCTAGACAACATACTACCTTCCATAATGACAAGGCTACCATCCATTGGAGTAACAAAGATATCGACAACATACTACCTTCAATAATGACAAGGATACCATACATTGGAGTAACAAAAATGACGACAATAGACTACCTTCCATAATGACAAGGCTACCATCCATTGGAATAACAAAAATATCGACAACACACTACCTTCCATAATGACAAGGCTACAATCCAATGGAGTAACAAAAATCTCGACTATAGACAACCTTCCATAATGACTAGGCTACCATCCATTGGAGTAAGAAAGATATCGACAACATACTACCTTCCATAACGACAAGGATACAATCCATTGTAGTAACAAAAATCTCGTCAACAGACTACCTTCCAAAATGACAAGGCTACCATCCATTGGAATAACAAAAATCTCGACAATAAACTAACTTTCATAATGACAAGGCTACCATCCCTTAGAGTAACAATAATCTCGACAACAGACTACCTTCCATAATGACTAGGCTACCATCCATTGGAGTAACAAAGATATCGAAAATAGACTACCTTCCATAATTACAAGGCTACCATCCATGGGAGTAACAAAAATCTCGACAACAAACTACCTTCCATAATGACAAGGCTACAATCTATTGGAATAACAAAAATATCGACAACACACTACCTTCCATAGTGACAAGGCTACCATCCATTGGAGTAAAAAAAATCTCGACAACAGACTACCTTCCATAATGACAAGGCTACCATCCATTGGAGTAACAAAAATCTCGACAACAAACTACTTTCCATAATGACAAGGCTACCATCCCTTAGAGTAACAAAAATCTAGACAACATACTACCTTCCATAATGACAAGGCTACCATCCATTGGAGTAACAAAGATATCGACAACACACTACCTTCCATAATGACAAGGCTAGCATCCCTTAGAGTAACAAAAATCTCGAAAATAGACTACCTTCCATAATGACAAGGCTACCATCCATTGGAGTAAGAAAGATATCAACAACATACTACCTTAAATAATGACAAGGATACCATCCATTGGAGTAACCAAAAACTCGACGACAGACTACCTTCCTTAATGACTAGGCTACCATCCTTTGGAGTAAGAAAGATATCGAATACATACTACCTTCCATAACGACAAGGATACAATCCATTGTAGTAACAAAAATCTCGTCAACAGACTACCTTCCAAAATGACAAGGCTACCATCCATTGGAATAACAAAAATCTCGACAATAAACTAAATTTCATAATGACAAGGCTACCATTCCTTAGAGTAACAAAAATCTCGACAACAGACTACCTTCCATAATGACTAGGCTACCATCCATTGGAGTAACAAAGATATCAAAAATAGACTACCTTCCATAATTACAAGGCTACCATCCATGGGAGTAACAAAAATATCGACAACACACTACCTTCCATAGTGACAAGGCTACCATCCATTGGAGTAAAAAAAATCTCGACAACAGACTACCTTCCATAATGACAAGGCTACCATCCATTGGAGTAACAAAAATGACGACAACAGACTACCTTCCATAATGACAAGGCTACCATCCATTGGAATAACAAAAATATCGACAACACACTACCTTCCATAATGACAAGGCTACAATCCAATGGAGTAACAAAAATCTCGACGACAGACTACCTTCCATAATGACTAGGCTACCATCCATTGGAGTAAGAAAGATATCGACAACATACTACCTTCCATAACGACAAGGATACAATCCATTGTAGTAACAAAAATCTCGTCAACAGACTACCTTCCAAAATGACAAGGCTACCATCCATTGGAATAACAAAAATCTCGACAACAAACTACTTTCCATAATGACAAGGCTACCATCCCTTAGAGTAACAAAAATCTATACAACATACTACCTTCCATAATGACAAGGCTACCATCCATTGGAGTAACAAAGATATCGACAACATACTACCTACAATAATGACAAGAATACCATACATTGGAGTAACAAAAATGACGACAACAGACTACCTTCCATAATGACAAGGCTACCATCCATTGGAATAACAAAAATATCGACAACACACTACCTTCCATAATGACAAGGCTACAATCCAATGTAGTAACAAAAATCTCGACGACAGACTACCTTCCATAATGACTAGGCTACCATCCATTGCAGTAAGAAAGATATCGACAACATACTACCTTCCATAACGACAAGGATACAATCCATTGTAGTAACAAAAATCTCAACAACATACTACCTTCCATAATGACAAGGCTACCATCCATTGGAGTAACAAAGATATCGACAACACACTACCTTCCATAATGACAAGGCTAGCATCCCTTAGAGTAACAAAAATCTCGAAAATAGACTACCTTCCATAATGACAAGGCTACCATCCATTGGAGTAAGAAAGATATCAACAACATACTACCTTAAATAATGACAAGGATACCATCCATTGGAGTAACCAAAAACTCGACGACAGACTACCTTCCTTAATGACTAGGCTACCATCCTTTGGAGTAAGAAAGATATCGAATACATACTACCTTCCATAACGACAAGGATACAATCCATTGTAGTAACAAAAATCTCGTCAACAGACTACCTTCCAAAATGACAAGGCTACCATCCATTGGAATAACAAAAATCTCGACAATAAACTAACTTTCATAATGACAAGGCTACCATCCCTTAGAGTAACAAAAATCTCGACAACAGACTACCTTCCATAATGACTAGGCTACCATCCATTGGAGTAACAAAGATATCGAAAATAGACTACCTTCCATAATTACAAGGCTACCATCCATGGGAGTAACAAAAATCTCGACAACAAACTACCTTCCATAATGACTAGGCTACCATCTATTGGAATAACAAAAATATCGACAACACACTACCTTCCATAGTGACAAGGCTACCATCCATTGGAGTAAAAAAAATCTCGACAACAGACTACCTTCCATAATGACAAGGCTACCATCCATTGGAGTAACAAAAATCACGACAACAAACTACTTTCCATAAGGACAAGGCTACCATCCCTTAGAGTAACAAAAATCTAGACAACATACTACCTTCCATAATGACAAGGCTACCATCCATTGGAGTAACAAAGATATCGACAACATACTACCTTCAATAATGACAAGGATACCATACATTGGAGTAACAAAAATGACGACAACAGACTACCTTCCATAATGACAAGGCTACCATCCATTGGAATAACAAAAATATCGACAACACACTACCTTCCATAATGACAAGGCTACAATCCAATGGAGTAACAAAAATCTCGACGACAGACTACCTTCCATAATGACTAGGCTACCATCCATTGGAGTAAGAAAGATATCGACAACATACTACCTTCCATAACGACAAGGATACAATCCATTGTAGTAACAAAAATCTCGTCAACAGACTACCTTCCAAAATGACAAGGCTACCATCCATTGGAATAACAAAAATCTCGACAATAAACTAACTTTCATAATGACAAGGCTACCATCCCTTAGAGTAACAAAAATCTCGACAACAGACTACTTACCATAATGACTAGGCTACCATCCATTGGAGTAACAAAGATATCGAAAATAGACTACCTTCCATAATTACAAGGTTACCATCCATGGGAGTAACAAAAATCTTGACAACAAACTACCTTCCATAATGACTAGGCTACCATCTATTGGAATAACAAAAATATCGACAACACACTACCTTCCATAGTGGCAAGGCTACCATCCATTGGAGTAAAAAAAATCTCGACAACAGACTACCTTCCATAATGACAAGGCTACCATCCATTGGAGTAACAAAAATCTCGACAACAAACTACTTTCCATAATGACAAGGCTACCATCCCTTAGAGTAACAAAAATCTAGAAAACATACTACCTTCCATAATGACAAGGCTACCATCCATTGGAGTAACAAAGATATCGACAACATACTACCTACAATAATGACAAGGATACCATACATTGGAGTAACAAAAATGACGACAACAGACTACCTTCCATAATGACAAGGCTACCATCCATTGGAATAACAAAAATATCGACAACACACTACCTTCCATAATGACAAGGCTACAATCCAATGTAGTAATAAAAATCTCGACGACAGACTACCTTCCATAATGACTAGGCTACCATCCATTGCAGTAAGAAAGATATCGACAACATACTACCTTCCATAACGACAAGGATACAATCCATTGTAGTAACAAAAATCTCGTCAACAGACTACCTTCCAAAATGACAAGGCTACCATCCATTGGAATAACAAAAATCTTCACAATAAACTAACTTTCATAATGACAAGGCTACCATCCCTTAGAGTAACAAAAATCTCGACAACAGACTACCTTCCATAATGACTAGGCTACCATCCATTGGAGTAACAAAGATATCGAAAATAGACTACCTTCCATAATTACAAGGCTACCATCCATGGGAGTAACAAAAATCTCGACAACAAACTACCTTCCATAATGACTAGGCTACCATCTATTGGAATAACAAAAATATCGTCAACACACTACCTTCCATAGTGACAAGGCTACCATCCATTGGAGTAAAAAAAATCTCGACAACAGACTAACTTCCATAATGAAAAGGCTACCATCCATTGGAGTAACAAAAATCTCGACAACAAACTACTTTCCATAATGACAAGGCTACCATCCCTTAGAGTAACAAAAATCTAGACAACATACTACCTTCCATAATGACAAGGCTACCATCCATTGGAGTAACAAAGATATCCACAACATACTACCTTCAATAATGACAAGGATACCATACATTAGAGTAACAAAAATGACGACAACAAACTACCTTCCATAATGACAAGGCTACCATCCGTTGGAATAACAAAAATATCGACAACACACTACCTTCCATAATGACAAGGCTACAATCCAATGGAGTAACAAAAATCTCGACGACAGACTACCTTCCATAATGACTAGGCTACCATCCATTGGAGTAAGAAAGATATCGACAACATACTACCTTCCATAACGACAAGGATACAATCCATTGTAGTAACAAAAATGTCGTCAACAGACTACCTTCCAAAATGACAAGGCTACCATCCATTGAAATAACAAAAATCTCGACAATAAACTAACTTTCATAATGACAAGGCTACCATCCCTTAGAGTAACAAAAATCTCGACAACAGACTACCTTCCATAATGACTAGGCTACCATCCATTGGAGTAACAAAGATATCGAAAATAGACTACCTTCCATAATTACAAGGTTACCATCCATGGGAGTAACAAAAATCTCGACAACAAACTACCTTCCATAATGACTAGGCTACCATCTATTGGAATAACAAAAATATCGACAACACACTACCTTCCATAGTGGCAAGGCTACCATCCATTGGAGTAAAAAAAATCTCGACAACAGACTACCTTCCATAATGACAAGGCTACCATCCATTGGAGTAACAAAAATCTCGACAACAAACTACTTTCCATAATGACAAGGCTACCATCCCTTAGAGTAACAAAAATCTAGACAACATACTACCTTCCATAATGACAAGGCTACCATCCATTGGAGTAACAAAGATATCGACAACATACTACCTACAATAATGACAAGGATACCATACATTGGAGTAACAAAAATGACGACAACAGACTACCTTCCATAATGACAAGGCTACCATCCATTGGAATAACAAAAATATCGACAACACACTACCTTCCATAATGACAAGGCTACAATCCAATGGAGTAACAAAAATCTCGACGACAGACTACCTTCCATAATGACTAGGCTACCATCCATTGGAGTAAGAAAGATATCGACAACATACTACCTTCCATAACGACAAGGATACAATCCATTGTAGTAACAAAAATGTCGTCAACAGACTACCTTCCAAAATGACAAGGCTACCATCCATTGAAATAACAAAAATCTCGACAATAAACTAACTTTCATAATGACAAGGCTACCATCCCTTAGAGTAACAAAAATCTCGACAACAGACTACCTTCCATAATGACTAGGCTACCATCCATTGGAGTAACAAAGATATCGAAAATAGACTACCTTCCATAATTACAAGGCTACCATCCATGGGAGTAACAAAAATCTCGACAACAAACTACCTTCCATAATGACTAGGCTACCATCTATTGGAATAACAAAAATATCGTCAACACACTACCTTCCATAGTGACAAGGCTACCATCCATTGGAGTAAAAAAAATCTCGACAACAGACTAACTTCCATAATGAAAAGGCTACCATCCATTGGAGTAACAAAAATCTCGACAACAAACTACTTTCCATAATGACAAGGCTACCATCCCTTAGAGTAACAAAAATCTAGACAACATACTACCTTCCATAATGACAAGGCTACCATCCATTGGAGTAACAAAGATATCCACAACATACTACCTTCAATAATGACAAGGATACCATACATTAGAGTAACAAAAATGACGACAACAAACTACCTTCCATAATGACAAGGCTACCATCCGTTGGAATAACAAAAATATCGACAACACACTACCTTCCATAATGACAAGGCTACAATCCAATGGAGTAACAAAAATCTCGACGACAGACTACCTTCCATAATGACTAGGCTACCATCCATTGGAGTAAGAAAGATATCGACAACATACTACCTTCCATAACGACAAGGATACAATCCATTGTAGTAACAAAAATGTCGTCAACAGACTACCTTCCAAAATGACAAGGCTACCATCCATTGAAATAACAAAAATCTCGACAATAAACTAACTTTCATAATGACAAGGCTACCATCCCTTAGAGTAACAAAAATCTCGACAACAGACTACCTTCCATAATGACTAGGCTACCATCCATTGGAGTAACAAAGATATCGAAAATAGACTACCTTCCATAATTACAAGGTTACCATCCATGGGAGTAACAAAAATCTCGACAACAAACTACCTTCCATAATGACTAGGCTACCATCTATTGGAATAACAAAAATATCGACAACACACTACCTTCCATAGTGGCAAGGCTACCATCCATTGGAGTAAAAAAAATCTCGACAACAGACTACCTTCCATAATGACAAGGCTACCATCCATTGGAGTAACAAAAATCTCGACAACAAACTACTTTCCATAATGACAAGGCTACCATCCCTTAGAGTAACAAAAATCTAGACAACATACTACCTTCCATAATGACAAGGCTACCATCCATTGGAGTAACAAAGATATCGACAACATACTACCTACAATAATGACAAGGATACCATACATTGGAGTAACAAAAATGACGACAACAGACTACCTTCCATAATGACAAGGCTACCATCCATTGGAATAACAAAAATATCGACAACACACTACCTTCCATAATGACAAGGCTACAATCCAATGGAGTAACAAAAATCTCGACGACAGACTACCTTCCATAATGACTAGGCTACCATCCATTGGAGTAAGAAAGATATCGACAACATACTACCTTCCATAACGACAAGGATACAATCCATTGTAGTAACAAAAATCTCGTCAACAGACTACCTTCCAAAATGACAAGGCTACCATCCATTGAAATAACAAAAATCTCGACAATAAACTAACTTTCATAATGACAAGGCTACCATCCCTTAGAGTAACAAAAATCTCGACAACAGACTACCTTCCATAATGACTAGGCTACCATCCATTGGAGTAACAAAGATATCGAAAATATACTACCTTCCATAATTACAAGGTTACCATCCATGGGAGTAACAAAAATCTCGACAACAAACTACCTTCCATAATGACTAGGCTACCATCTATTGGAATAACAAAAATATCGACAACACACTACCTTCCATAGTGGCAAGGCTACCATCCATTGGAGTAAAAAAAATCTCGACAACAGACTACCTTCCATAATGACAAGGCTACCATCCATTGGAGTAACAAAAATCTCGACAACAAACTACTTTCCATAATGACAAGGCTACCATCCCTTAGAGTAACAAAAATCTAGACAACATACTACCTTCCATAATGACAAGGCTACCATCCATTGGAGTAACAAAGATATCGACAACATACTACCTACAATAATGACAAGGATACCATACATTGGAGTAACAAAAATGACGACAACAGACTACCTTCCATAATGACAAGGCTACCATCCATTGGAATAACAAAAATATCGACAACACACTACCTTCCATAATGACAAGGCTACAATCCAATGGAGTAACAAAAATCTCGACGACAGACTACCTTCCATAATGACTAGGCTACCATCCATTGAAGTAAGAAAGATATCGACAACATACTACCTTCCATAACGACAAGGATACAATCCATTGTAGTAACAAAAATCTCATCAACAGACTACCTTCCAAAATGACAAGGCTACCATCCATTGAAATAACAAAAATCTCGACAATAAACTAACTTTCATAATGACAAGGCTACCATCCCTTAGAGTAACAAAAATCTCTACAACAGACTACCTTCCATAATGACTAGGCTACCATCCATTGGAGTAACAAAGATATCGAAAATAGACTACCTTCCATAATTACAAGGCTACCATCCATGGGAGTAACAAAAATCTCGACAACAAACTACCTTCCATAATGACAAGGCTACAATCTATTGGAATAACAAAAATATCGACAACACACTACCTTCCATAGTGACAAGGCTACCATCCATTGGAGTAAAAAAAATCTCGACAACAGACTACCTTCCATAATGACAAGGCTACCATCCATTGGAGTAACAAAAATCTCGACAACAAACTACTTTCCATAATGACAAGGCTACCATCCCTTAGAGTAACAAAAATCTAGACAACATACTACCTTCCATAATGACAAGGCTACCATCCATTGGAGTAACAAAGATATCGACAACACACTACCTTCCATAATGACAAGGCTAGCATCCCTTAGAGTAACAAAAATCTCGAAAATAGACTACCTTCCATAATGACAAGGCTACCATCCATTGGAGTAAGAAAGATATCAACAACATACTACCTTAAATAATGACAAGGATACCATCCATTGGAGTAACCAAAAACTCGACGACAGACTACCTTCCTTAATGACTAGGCTACCATCCTTTGGAGTAAGAAAGATATCGAATACATACTACCTTCCATAACGACAAGGATACAATCCATTGTAGTAACAAAAATCTCGTCAACAGACTACCTTCCAAAATGACAAGGCTACCATCCATTGGAATAACAAAAATCTCGACAATAAACTAAATTTCATAATGACAAGGCTACCATTCCTTAGAGTAACAAAAATCTCGACAACAGACTACCTTCCATAATGACTAGGCTACCATCCATTGGAGTAACAAAGATATCAAAAATAGACTACCTTCCATAATTACAAGGCTACCATCCATGGGAGTAACAAAAATATCGACAACACACTACCTTCCATAGTGACAAGGCTACCATCCATTGGAGTAAAAAAAATCTCGACAACAGACTACCTTCCATAATGACAAGGCTACCATCCATTGGAGTAACAAAAATGACGACAACAGACTACCTTCCATAATGACAAGGCTACCATCCATTGGAATAACAAAAATATCGACAACACACTACCTTCCATAATGACAAGGCTACAATCCAATGGAGTAACAAAAATCTCGACGACAGACTACCTTCCATAATGACTAGGCTACCATCCATTGGAGTAAGAAAGATATCGACAACATACTACCTTCCATAACGACAAGGATACAATCCATTGTAGTAACAAAAATCTCGTCAACAGACTACCTTCCAAAATGACAAGGCTACCATCCATTGGAATAACAAAAATCTCGACAACAAACTACTTTCCATAATGACAAGGCTACCATCCCTTAGAGTAACAAAAATCTATACAACATACTACCTTCCATAATGACAAGGCTACCATCCATTGGAGTAACAAAGATATCGACAACATACTACCTACAATAATGACAAGAATACCATACATTGGAGTAACAAAAATGACGACAACAGACTACCTTCCATAATGACAAGGCTACCATCCATTGGAATAACAAAAATATCGACAACACACTACCTTCCATAATGACAAGGCTACAATCCAATGTAGTAACAAAAATCTCGACGACAGACTACCTTCCATAATGACTAGGCTACCATCCATTGCAGTAAGAAAGATATCGACAACATACTACCTTCCATAACGACAAGGATACAATCCATTGTAGTAACAAAAATCTCAACAACATACTACCTTCCATAATGACAAGGCTACCATCCATTGGAGTAACAAAGATATCGACAACACACTACCTTCCATAATGACAAGGCTAGCATCCCTTAGAGTAACAAAAATCTCGAAAATAGACTACCTTCCATAATGACAAGGCTACCATCCATTGGAGTAAGAAAGATATCAACAACATACTACCTTAAATAATGACAAGGATACCATCCATTGGAGTAACCAAAAACTCGACGACAGACTACCTTCCTTAATGACTAGGCTACCATCCTTTGGAGTAAGAAAGATATCGAATACATACTACCTTCCATAACGACAAGGATACAATCCATTGTAGTAACAAAAATCTCGTCAACAGACTACCTTCCAAAATGACAAGGCTACCATCCATTGGAATAACAAAAATCTCGACAATAAACTAACTTTCATAATGACAAGGCTACCATCCCTTAGAGTAACAAAAATCTCGACAACAGACTACCTTCCATAATGACTAGGCTACCATCCATTGGAGTAACAAAGATATCGAAAATAGACTACCTTCCATAATTACAAGGCTACCATCCATGGGAGTAACAAAAATCTCGACAACAAACTACCTTCCATAATGACTAGGCTACCATCTATTGGAATAACAAAAATATCGACAACACACTACCTTCCATAGTGACAAGGCTACCATCCATTGGAGTAAAAAAAATCTCGACAACAGACTACCTTCCATAATGACAAGGCTACCATCCATTGGAGTAACAAAAATCACGACAACAAACTACTTTCCATAAGGACAAGGCTACCATCCCTTAGAGTAACAAAAATCTAGACAACATACTACCTTCCATAATGACAAGGCTACCATCCATTGGAGTAACAAAGATATCGACAACATACTACCTTCAATAATGACAAGGATACCATACATTGGAGTAACAAAAATGACGACAACAGACTACCTTCCATAATGACAAGGCTACCATCCATTGGAATAACAAAAATATCGACAACACACTACCTTCCATAATGACAAGGCTACAATCCAATGGAGTAACAAAAATCTCGACGACAGACTACCTTCCATAATGACTAGGCTACCATCCATTGGAGTAAGAAAGATATCGACAACATACTACCTTCCATAACGACAAGGATACAATCCATTGTAGTAACAAAAATCTCGTCAACAGACTACCTTCCAAAATGACAAGGCTACCATCCATTGGAATAACAAAAATCTCGACAATAAACTAACTTTCATAATGACAAGGCTACCATCCCTTAGAGTAACAAAAATCTCGACAACAGACTACTTACCATAATGACTAGGCTACCATCCATTGGAGTAACAAAGATATCGAAAATAGACTACCTTCCATAATTACAAGGTTACCATCCATGGGAGTAACAAAAATCTTGACAACAAACTACCTTCCATAATGACTAGGCTACCATCTATTGGAATAACAAAAATATCGACAACACACTACCTTCCATAGTGGCAAGGCTACCATCCATTGGAGTAAAAAAAATCTCGACAACAGACTACCTTCCATAATGACAAGGCTACCATCCATTGGAGTAACAAAAATCTCGACAACAAACTACTTTCCATAATGACAAGGCTACCATCCCTTAGAGTAACAAAAATCTAGAAAACATACTACCTTCCATAATGACAAGGCTACCATCCATTGGAGTAACAAAGATATCGACAACATACTACCTACAATAATGACAAGGATACCATACATTGGAGTAACAAAAATGACGACAACAGACTACCTTCCATAATGACAAGGCTACCATCCATTGGAATAACAAAAATATCGACAACACACTACCTTCCATAATGACAAGGCTACAATCCAATGTAGTAATAAAAATCTCGACGACAGACTACCTTCCATAATGACTAGGCTACCATCCATTGCAGTAAGAAAGATATCGACAACATACTACCTTCCATAACGACAAGGATACAATCCATTGTAGTAACAAAAATCTCGTCAACAGACTACCTTCCAAAATGACAAGGCTACCATCCATTGGAATAACAAAAATCTTCACAATAAACTAACTTTCATAATGACAAGGCTACCATCCCTTAGAGTAACAAAAATCTCGACAACAGACTACCTTCCATAATGACTAGGCTACCATCCATTGGAGTAACAAAGATATCGAAAATAGACTACCTTCCATAATTACAAGGCTACCATCCATGGGAGTAACAAAAATCTCGACAACAAACTACCTTCCATAATGACTAGGCTACCATCTATTGGAATAACAAAAATATCGTCAACACACTACCTTCCATAGTGACAAGGCTACCATCCATTGGAGTAAAAAAAATCTCGACAACAGACTAACTTCCATAATGAAAAGGCTACCATCCATTGGAGTAACAAAAATCTCGACAACAAACTACTTTCCATAATGACAAGGCTACCATCCCTTAGAGTAACAAAAATCTAGACAACATACTACCTTCCATAATGACAAGGCTACCATCCATTGGAGTAACAAAGATATCCACAACATACTACCTTCAATAATGACAAGGATACCATACATTAGAGTAACAAAAATGACGACAACAAACTACCTTCCATAATGACAAGGCTACCATCCGTTGGAATAACAAAAATATCGACAACACACTACCTTCCATAATGACAAGGCTACAATCCAATGGAGTAACAAAAATCTCGACGACAGACTACCTTCCATAATGACTAGGCTACCATCCATTGGAGTAAGAAAGATATCGACAACATACTACCTTCCATAACGACAAGGATACAATCCATTGTAGTAACAAAAATGTCGTCAACAGACTACCTTCCAAAATGACAAGGCTACCATCCATTGAAATAACAAAAATCTCGACAATAAACTAACTTTCATAATGACAAGGCTACCATCCCTTAGAGTAACAAAAATCTCGACAACAGACTACCTTCCATAATGACTAGGCTACCATCCATTGGAGTAACAAAGATATCGAAAATAGACTACCTTCCATAATTACAAGGTTACCATCCATGGGAGTAACAAAAATCTCGACAACAAACTACCTTCCATAATGACTAGGCTACCATCTATTGGAATAACAAAAATATCGACAACACACTACCTTCCATAGTGGCAAGGCTACCATCCATTGGAGTAAAAAAAATCTCGACAACAGACTACCTTCCATAATGACAAGGCTACCATCCATTGGAGTAACAAAAATCTCGACAACAAACTACTTTCCATAATGACAAGGCTACCATCCCTTAGAGTAACAAAAATCTAGACAACATACTACCTTCCATAATGACAAGGCTACCATCCATTGGAGTAACAAAGATATCGACAACATACTACCTACAATAATGACAAGGATACCATACATTGGAGTAACAAAAATGACGACAACAGACTACCTTCCATAATGACAAGGCTACCATCCATTGGAATAACAAAAATATCGACAACACACTACCTTCCATAATGACAAGGCTACAATCCAATGGAGTAACAAAAATCTCGACGACAGACTACCTTCCATAATGACTAGGCTACCATCCATTGGAGTAAGAAAGATATCGACAACATACTACCTTCCATAACGACAAGGATACAATCCATTGTAGTAACAAAAATCTCGTCAACAGACTACCTTCCAAAATGACAAGGCTACCATCCATTGAAATAACAAAAATCTCGACAATAAACTAACTTTCATAATGACAAGGCTACCATCCCTTAGAGTAACAAAAATCTCGACAACAGACTACCTTCCATAATGACTAGGCTACCATCCATTGGAGTAACAAAGATATCGAAAATATACTACCTTCCATAATTACAAGGTTACCATCCATGGGAGTAACAAAAATCTCGACAACAAACTACCTTCCATAATGACTAGGCTACCATCTATTGGAATAACAAAAATATCGACAACACACTACCTTCCATAGTGGCAAGGCTACCATCCATTGGAGTAAAAAAAATCTCGACAACAGACTACCTTCCATAATGACAAGGCTACCATCCATTGGAGTAACAAAAATCTCGACAACAAACTACTTTCCATAATGACAAGGCTACCATCCCTTAGAGTAACAAAAATCTAGACAACATACTACCTTCCATAATGACAAGGCTACCATCCATTGGAGTAACAAAGATATCGACAACATACTACCTACAATAATGACAAGGATACCATACATTGGAGTAACAAAAATGACGACAACAGACTACCTTCCATAATGACAAGGCTACCATCCATTGGAATAACAAAAATATCGACAACACACTACCTTCCATAATGACAAGGCTACAATCCAATGGAGTAACAAAAATCTCGACGACAGACTACCTTCCATAATGACTAGGCTACCATCCATTGAAGTAAGAAAGATATCGACAACATACTACCTTCCATAACGACAAGGATACAATCCATTGTAGTAACAAAAATCTCATCAACAGACTACCTTCCAAAATGACAAGGCTACCATCCATTGAAATAACAAAAATCTCGACAATAAACTAACTTTCATAATGACAAGGCTACCATCCCTTAGAGTAACAAAAATCTCGACAACAGACTACCTTCCATAATGACTAGGCTACCATCCATTGGAGTAACAAAGATATCGAAAATAGACTACCTTCCATAATTACAAGGTTACCATCCATGGGAGTAACAAAAATCTCGACAACAAACTACCTTCCATAATGACTAGGCTACCATCTATTGGAATAACAAAAATATCGACAACACACTACCTTCCATAGTGGCAAGGCTACCATCCATTGGAGTAAAAAAAATCTCGACAACAGACTACCTTCCATAATGACAAGGCTACCATCCATTGGAGTAACAAAAATCTCGACAACAAACTACTTTCCGTAATGACAAGGCTACCATCCCTTAGAGTAACAAAAATCTAGACAACATACTACCTTCCATAATGACAAGGCTACCATCCATTGGAGTAACAAAGATATCGACAACATACTACCTACAATAATGACAAGGATACCATACATTGGAGTAACAAAAATGACGACAACAGACTACCTTCCATAATGACAAGGCTACCATCCATTGGAATAACAAAAATATCGACAACACACTACCTTCCATAATGACAAGGCTACAATCCAATGGAGTAACAAAAATCTCGACGACAGACTACCTTCCATAATGACTAGGCTACCATCCATTGGAGTAAGAAAGATATCGACAACATACTACCTTCCATAACGACAAGGATACAATCCATTGTAGTAACAAAAATCTCGTCAACAGACTACCTTCCAAAATGACAAGGCTACCATCCATTGAAATAACAAAAATCTCGACAATAAACTAACTTTCATAATGACAAGGCTACCATCCCTTAGAGTAACAAAAATCTCGACAACAGACTACCTTCCATAATGACTAGGCTACCATCCATTGGAGTAACAAAGATATCGAAAATATACTACCTTCCATAATTACAAGGTTACCATCCATGGGAGTAACAAAAATCTCGACAACAAACTACCTTCCATAATGACTAGGCTACCATCTATTGGAATAACAAAAATATCGACAACACACTACCTTCCATAGTGGCAAGGCTACCATCCATTGGAGTAAAAAAAATCTCGACAACAGACTACCTTCCATAATGACAAGGCTACCATCCATTGGAGTAACAAAAATCTCGACAACAAACTACTTTCCATAATGACAAGGCTACCATCCCTTAGAGTAACAAAAATCTAGACAACATACTACCTTCCATAATGACAAGGCTACCATCCATTGGAGTAACAAAGATATCGACAACATACTACCTACAATAATGACAAGGATACCATACATTGGAGTAACAAAAATGACGACAACAGACTACCTTCCATAATGACAAGGCTACCATCCATTGGAATAACAAAAATATCGACAACACACTACCTTCCATAATGACAAGGCTACAATCCAATGGAGTAACAAAAATCTCGACGACAGACTACCTTCCATAATGACTAGGCTACCATCCATTGGAGTAAGAAAGATATCGACAACATACTACCTTCCATAACGACAAGGATACAATCCATTGTAGTAACAAAAATCTCATCAACAAACTACCTTCCAAAATGACAAGGCTACCATCCATTGAAATAACAAAAATCTCGACAATAAACTAACTTTCATAATGACAAGGCTACCATCCCTTAGAGTAACAAAAATCTCGACAACAGACTACCTTCCATAATGACTAGGCTACCATCCATTGGAGTAACAAAGATATCGAAAATAGACTACCTTCCATAATTACAAGGTTACCATCCATGGGAGTAACAAAAATCTCGACAACAAACTACCTTCCATAATGACTAGGCTACCATCTATTGGAATAACAAAAATATCGACAACACACTACCTTCCATAGTGGCAAGGCTACCATCCATTGGAGTAAAAAAAATCTCGACAACAGACTACCTTCCATAATGACAAGGCTACCATCCATTGGAGTAACAAAAATCTCGACAACAAACTACTTTCCGTAATGACAAGGCTACCATCCCTTAGAGTAACAAAAATCTAGACAACATACTACCTTCCATAATGACAAGGCTACCATCCATTGGAGTAACAAAGATATCGACAACATACTACCTACAATAATGACAAGGATACCATACATTGGAGTAAAAAAAATGACGACAACAGACTACCTTCCATAATGACAAGGCTACCATCCATTGGAATAACAAAAATATCGACAACACACTACCTTCCATAATGACAAGGCTACAATCCAATGGAGTAACAAAAATCTCGACGACAGACTACCTTCCATAATGACTAGGCTACCATCCATTGGAGTAAGAAAGATATCGACAACATACTACCTTCCATAACGACAAGGATACAATCCATTGTAGTAACAAAAATCTCGTCAACAGACTACCTTCCAAAATGACAAGGCTACCATCCATTGAAATAACAAAAATCTCGACAATAAACTAACTTTCATAATGACAAGGCTACCATCCCTTAGAGTAACAAAAATCTCGACAACAGACTACCTTCCATAATGACTAGGCTACCATCCATTGGAGTAACAAAGATATCGAAAATATACTACCTTCCATAATTACAAGGTTACCATCCATGGGAGTAACAAAAATCTCGACAACAAACTACCTTCCATAATGACTAGGCTACCATCTATTGGAATAACAAAAATATCGACAACACACTACCTTCCATAGTGGCAAGGCTACCATCCATTGGAGTAAAAAAAATCTCGACAACAGACTACCTTCCATAATGACAAGGCTACCATCCATTGGAGTAACAAAAATCTCGACAACAAACTACTTTCCATAATGACAAGGCTACCATCCCTTAGAGTAACAAAAATCTAGACAACATACTACCTTCCATAATGACAAGGCTACCATCCATTGGAGTAACAAAGATATCGACAACATACTACCTACAATAATGACAAGGATACCATACATTGGAGTAACAAAAATGACGACAACAGACTACCTTCCATAATGACAAGGCTACCATCCATTGGAATAACAAAAATATCGACAACACACTACCTTCCATAATGACAAGGCTACAATCCAATGGAGTAACAAAAATCTCGACGACAGACTACCTTCCATAATGACTAGGCTACCATCCATTGGAGTAAGAAAGATATCGACAACATACTACCTTCCATAACGACAAGGATACAATCCATTGTAGTAACAAAAATCTCATCAACAGACTACCTTCCAAAATGACAAGGCTACCATCCATTGAAATAACAAAAATCTCGACAATAAACTAACTTTCATAATGACAAGGCTACCATCCCTTAGAGTAACAAAAATCTCGACAACAGACTACCTTCCATAATGACTAGGCTACCATCCATTGGAGTAACAAAGATATCGAAAATAGACTACCTTCCATAATTACAAGGTTACCATCCATGGGAGTAACAAAAATCTCGACAACAAACTACCTTCCATAATGACTAGGCTACCATCTATTGGAATAACAAAAATATCGACAACACACTACCTTCCATAGTGGCAAGGCTACCATCCATTGGAGTAAAAAAAATCTCGACAACAGACTACCTTCCATAATGACAAGGCTACCATCCATTGGAGTAACAAAAATCTCGACAACAAACTACTTTCCATAATGACAAGGCTACCATCCCTTAGAGTAACAAAAATCTAGACAACATACTACCTTCCATAATGACAAGGCTACCATCCATTGGAGTAACAAAGATATCCACAACATACTACCTACAATAATGACAAGGATACCATACATTGGAGTAACAAAAATGACGACAACAGACTACCTTCCATAATGACAAGGCTACCATCCATTGGAATAACAAAAATATTGACAACACACTACCTTCCATAATGACAAGGCTACAATCCAATGGAGTAACAAAAATCTCGACGACAGACTACCTTCCATAATGACTAGGCTACCATCCATTGGAGTAAGAAAGATATCGACAACATACTACCTTCCATAACGACAAGGATACAATCCATTGTAGTAACAAAAATCTCGTCAACAGACTACCTTCCAAAATGACAAGGCTACCATCCATTGGAAAAACAAAAATCTCGACAATAAACTAACTTTCATAATGACAAGGCTACCATCCCTTAGAGTAACAAAAATCTCGACAACATACTACTTTCCATAATGACTAGGCTACCATCCATTGGAGTAACAAAGATATCGAAAATAGACTACCTTCCATAATTACAAGGTTACCATCCATGGGAGTAACAAAAATCTTGACAACAAACTACCTTCCATAATGACTAGGCTACCATCTATTGGAATAACAAAAATATCGACAACACACTACCTTCCATAGTGGCAAGGCTACCATCCATTGGAGTAAAAAAAATCTCGACAACAGACTACCTTCCATAATGACAAGGCTACCATCCATTGGAGTAACAAAAATCTCGACAACAAACTACTTTCCATAATGACAAGGCTACCATCCCTTAGAGTAACAAAAATCTAGACAACATACTACCTTCCATAATGACAAGGCTACCATCCATTGGAGTAACAAAGATATCGACAACATACTACCTACAATAATGACAAGGATACCATACATTGGAGTAACAAAAATGACGACAACAGACTACCTTCCATAATGACAAGGCTACCATCCATTGGAATAACAAAAATATCGACAACACACTACCTTCCATAATGACAAGGCTACAATCCAATGTAGTAACAAAAATCTCGACGACAGACTACCTTCCATAATGACTAGGCTACCATCCATTGCAGTAAGAAAGATATCGACAACATACTACCTTCCATAACGACAAGGATACAATCCATTGTAGTAACAAAAATCTCGTCAACAGACTACCTTCCAAAATGACAAGGCTACCATCCATTGGAAAAACAAAAATCTCGACAATAAACTAACTTTCATAATGACAAGGCTACCATCCCTTAGAGTAACAAAAATCTCGACAACATACTACTTTCCATAATGAATAGGCTACCATCCATTGGAGTAACAAAGATATCGAAAATAGACTACCTTCCATAATGACAAGGCTACCATCCATTGGAGTAACAAAAATCTCGACAACAAACTACTTTCCATAATGACAAGGCTACCATCCCTTAGAGTAACAAAAATCTAGACAACATACTACCTTCCATAATGACAAGGCTACCATCCATTGGAGTAACAAAGATATCGACAACATACTACCTACAATAATGACAAGGATACCATACATTGGAGTAACAAAAATGACGACAACAGACTACCTTCCATAATGACAACGCTACCATCCATTGGAATAACAAAAATATCGACAACACACTACCTTCCATAATGACAAGGCTACAATCCAATGGAGTAACAAAAATCTCGACGACAGACTACCTTCCATAATGACTAGGCTACCATCCATTGGAGTAAGAAAGATATCGACAACATACTACCTTCCATAACGACAAGGATACAATCCATTGTAGTAACAAAAATCTCGTCAACAGACTACCTTCAAAAATGACAAGGCTACCATCCATTGGAATAACAAAAATCTCGACAATAAACTAACTTTCATAATGACAAGGCTACCATCCCTTAGAGTAACAAAAATCTCGACAACAGACTACTTTCCATAATGACTAGGCTACCATCCATTGGAGTAACAAAGATATCGAAAATAGACTACCTTCCATAATTACAAGGTTACCATCCATGGGAGTAACAAAAATCTCGACAACAAACTACCTTCCATAATGACTAGGCTACCATCTATTGGAATAACAAAAATATCGACAACACACTACCTTCCATAGTGGCAAGGCTACCATCCATTGGAGTAAAAAAAATCTCGACAACAGACTACCTTCCATAATGACAAGGCTACCATCCATTGGAGTAACAAAAATCTCGACAACAAACTACTTTCCATAATGACAAGGCTACCATCCCTTAGAGTAACAAAAATCTAGACAACATACTACCTTCCATAATGACAAGGCTACCATCCATTGGAGTAACAAAGATATCGACAACATACTACCTACAATAATGACAAGGATACCATACATTGGAGTAACAAAAATGACGACAACAGACTACCTTCCATAATGACAAGGCTACCATCCATTGGAATAACAAAAATATCGACAACACACTACATTCCATAATGACAAGGCTACAATCCAATGTAGTAACAAAAATCTCGACGACAGACTACCTTCCATAATGACTAGGCTACCATCCATTGTAGTAAGAAAGATATCGACAACATACTACCTTCCATAACGACAAGGATACAATCCATTGTAGTAACAAAAATCTCGTCAACAGACTACCTTCCAAAATGACAAGGCTACCATCCATTGGAATAACAAAAATCTTGACAATAAACTAACTTTCATAATGACAAGGCTACCATCCCTTAGAGTAACAAAAATCTCGACAACAGACTACCTTCCATAATGACTAGGCTACCATCCATTGGAGTAACAAAGATATCGAAAATAGACTACCTTCCATAATTACAAGGCTACCATCCATGGGAGTAACAAAAATCTCGACAAAAAACTACCTTCCATAATGACTAGGCTACCATCTATTGGAATAAAAAAAATATCGTTAACACACTACCTTCCATAGTGACAAGGCTACCATCCATTGGAGTAAAAAAAATCTCGACAACAGACTAACTTCCATAATGAAAAGGCTACCATCCATTGGAGTAACAAAAATCTCGACAACAAACTACTTTCCATAATGACAAGGCTACCATCCCTTAGAGTAACAAAAATCTAGACAACATACTACCTTCCATAATGACAAGGCTACCATCCATTGGAGTAACAAAGATATCGACAACATACTACCTTCAATAATGACAAGGATACCATACATTGGAGTAACAAAAATGACGACAACAAACTACCTTCCATAATGACAAGGCTACCATCCATTGGAATAACAAAAATATCGACAACACACTACCTTCCATAATGACAAGGCTACAATTCAATGGAGTAACAAAAATCTCGACGACA
Organism: Vicia faba; assembly: GCA_948472305.1. NCBI lineage: Eukaryota > Viridiplantae > Streptophyta > Magnoliopsida > Fabales > Fabaceae > Vicia > Vicia faba. Next base: position 82,656 of record CATIWC010000203.1, read on the forward strand.
GACTACCTTCCATAATGACTAGGCTACCATCCATTGGAGTAAGAAAGATATCGACAACATACTACCTTCCATAACGACAAGGATACAATCCATTGTAGTAACAAAAATCTCGTCAACAGACTACCTTCCAAAATGACAAGGCTACCATCCATTGGAATAACAAAAATCTCGACAATAAACTAACTTTCATAATGACAAGGCTACCATCCCTTAGAGTAACAAAAATCTCGACAACAGACTACTTTCCATAATGACTAGGCTACCATCCATTGGAGTAACAAAGATATCGAAAATAGACTACCTTCCATAATTACAAGGTTACCATCCATGGGAGTAACAAAAATCTCGACAACAAACTACCTTCCATAATGACTAGGCTACCATCTATTGGAATAACAAAAATATCGACAACACACTACCTTCCATAGTGGCAAGGCTACCATCCATTGGAGTAAAAAAAATCTCGACAACAGACTACCTTCCATAATGACAAGGCTACCATCCATTGGAGTAACAAAAATCTCGACAACAAACTACTTTCCATAATGACAAGGCTACCATCCCTTAGAGTAACAAAAATCTAGACAACATACTACCTTCCATAATGACAAGGCTACCATCCATTGGAGTAACAAAGATATCGACAACATACTACCTACAATAATGACAAGGATACCATACATTGGAGTAACAAAAATGACGACAACAGACTACCTTCCATAATGACAAGGCTACCATCCATTGGAATAACAAAAATATCGACAACACACTACATTCCATAATGACAAGGCTACAATCCAATGTAGTAACAAAAATCTCGACGACAGACTACCTTCCATAATGACTAGGCTACCATCCATTGTAGTAAGAAAGATATCGACAACATACTACCTTCCATAACGACAAGGATACAATCCATTGTAGTAACAAAAATCTCGTCAACAGACTACCTTCCAAAATGACAAGGCTACCATCCATTGGAATAACAAAAATCTTGACAATAAACTAACTTTCATAATGACAAGGCTACCATCCCTTAGAGTAACAAAAATCTCGACAACAGACTACCTTCCATAATGACTAGGCTACCATCCATTGGAGTAACAAAGATATCGAAAATAGACTACCTTCCATAATTACAAGGCTACCATCCATGGGAGTAACAAAAATCTCGACAAAAAACTACCTTCCATAATGACTAGGCTACCATCTATTGGAATAAAAAAAATATCGTTAACACACTACCTTCCATAGTGACAAGGCTACCATCCATTGGAGTAAAAAAAATCTCGACAACAGACTAACTTCCATAATGAAAAGGCTACCATCCATTGGAGTAACAAAAATCTCGACAACAAACTACTTTCCATAATGACAAGGCTACCATCCCTTAGAGTAACAAAAATCTAGACAACATACTACCTTCCATAATGACAAGGCTACCATCCATTAGAGTAACAAAGATATCGACAACATACTACCTTCAATAATGACAAGGATACCATACATTGGAGTAACAAAAATGACGACAACAAACTACCTTCCATAATGACAAGGCTACCATCCATTGGAATAACAAAAATATCGACAACACACTACCTTCCATAATGACAAGGCTACAATCCAATGGAGTAACAAAAATCTCGACGACAGACTACCTTCCATAATGACTAGGCTACCATCCATTGGAGTAAGAAAGATATCGACAACATACTACCTTCCATAACGACAAGGATACAATCCATTGTAGTAACAAAAATCTCGTCAACAGACTACCTTCCAAAATGACAAGGCTACCATCCATTGGAATAACAAAAATCTCGACAATAAACTAACTTTCATAATGACAAGGCTACCATCCCTTAGAGTAACAAAAATCGCGACAACAGACTACCTTCCATAATGACTAGGCTACCATCCATTGGAGTAACAAAGATATCGAAAATAGACTACCTTCCATAATTACAAGGCTACCATCCATGGGAGTAACAAAAATCTCGACAACAAACTACCTTCCATAATGACTAGGCTACCATCTATTGGAATAACAAAAATATCAACAACACACTACCTTCCATAGTGACAAGGCTACCATCCATTGGAGTAAAAAAAATCTCGACACCAGACTACCTTCCATAATGACAAGCTACCATCGATTGGAGAAACAAAAATCTCGACAACAAACTACTTTCCATAATGACAAGGCTACCATCCCTTAGAGTAACAAAAATCTGGGTAACATACTACCTTCCATAATGATAAGGCTACCATCCATTGGAGTAATTAAGATATCGGCAACATACTACCTTCAATAATGACAAGGATACCATACATTGGAGTAAAAAAAATAACGACAACAGACTACCTTCCATAATGACAAGGCTACCATCCATTGGAATAACAAAGATATCGACAACATACTACTTTCCATAACGACAAGGCCACAATCCATTGTAGTAACAAAAATATCGACAACAGACCACCTTCCATAATGACAAGGCTACCATCCAATGTAGTAACAAAAATCTAGAAAACAGACTACCTACCATAATCACAAGGCTACCATACATTGGAGTAACAAAAATCTAGACAACAGACTAACTTCCATAATGACAAGGCTAGCATCCATTGGAGTAACAAAAATCTCGACAATAGACTACCTTCCATAATTACAAGGCTACCATTCATTGGAGTAAAAAAAATCTCGACAAAAGACTACCTTCCAAAATAACAAGGCTACCATCCATTGGAGTAACAAAAATATCGATAACAGACTACCTTCCATAATGACAAGGCTACCATCCATTGGATTAACAAAAATCTCGACAACAAACTACCTCCCATAATGATAAGGCTACCATCCATTGGAGTAACAAAGATATCGACAACTTACTACCTTCAATAAAGACAAGGCTACAGTCCATTGTAGTAACAAAAATCTCGATAACAGACAACCTTCCATAATGATAAGGCTACCATCCATTGTAGTAACAAAAATCTCGACAATAGACAACCTTCCATAATGACGAGGCTACCATCCATTGGATAAACAAAAATATCGACAACAGACTAACTTCCACAATGATAAGGCTACCATCCATTGGAATAACAAAAATATTGACAACACACTACCTTCCATAATGACAAGGCTAGCATCCCTTAGAGTAACAAAAATCTCGACAATAGACTACCTTCCATAATTACAAGGCTACCATCCATTGGAGTAACAAAGATATCGATAACATACTACCTTAAATAATATCAAGGATACCATCCATTGGAGTAACAAAAATCTCGACGACAGACTACCTTCCATAATGACTAGGCTACCATCCTTTGGAGTAAGAAAGATATCGACAACATACTACCTTCTATAACGACAAGGATACAATTCATTTTAGTAACAAAAATCTCGACAACAGACAACCTTCCATAATGATAAGGCTACCATCCATTGTAGTAACAAAAATCTCGACAATAGACAACCTTCCATAATGACAATGCTACCATCCATTGGATAAACAAAAATATCGACAACAGACTAACTTCCACAATGATAAGGCTACCATCCATTGGAATAACAAAAATATTGACAACACACTACCTTCCATAATGACAAGGCTAGCATCCCTTAGAGTAACAAAAATATCGACAATAGACTACCTTCCATAATTACAAGGCTACCATCCATTGGAGTAACAAATATATCGACAACTTACTACCTTAAATAATGACAAGGATACCATCCATTGGAGTAACAAAAATCTCGACGACAGACTACCTTCAATAATGACTAGGCTACCATCCTTTGGAGTAAGAAAGATATCGACAACATACTACCTTCCATAACGACAAGGATATCATCCATTGTAGTAACAAAAATCTCATCAACAGACTACCTTCCAAAATGACAAGGCTACCATCCATTGGAATAACAAAAATCTCGAAAATAAACTAACTTTCATAATGACAAGGCTACCATCCCTTAGAGTAACAAAGATATCAATAATAGACTACCTTCCATAACGACAAGGCTACAATCAACTGTAGTAACAAAAATCTCGACAATAGACTACCTTCCATAATGACAAGGATACCATCCATTGGAGTCACAAAAATCTCGACAACAGACTACCTTCCATAATGACAAAGCTACCATCCATTGGAATAACAAAAATATCGACAACACACTACCTTCCATAATGACAAGGCTACCATCCATGGGATTAACAAAAATATCAAAAACATACTACCTTCCATAAAGACAAGGCTACCATCCACTGGAGTAACAAAGATATCGACAACATACTACCTTCCATAATGACAAGGATACCATCCATTGGAGTAACAAAAATCTCGACAATAGACTACCTTCTGTAATGACTAGGCTACCATCCTTTGGAGTAACAAAGATATCGATAACAGACTACCTTGCATAACGATAAGGCTACAATCCATTGTAGTAACAAAAATCTTGACAATAGACTACCTTCCATAATGACAAGGCAGCCATCCATTGTAGTGACAAAAATCACGACAATAGACTACCTTCCATAATGACAAGGCTACCATCCATTGGATAAACAAAAATATCGACAAGAGACTAACTTCAACAATGATAAGGCTACCATCCATTGGAATAACAAAAATATTGACAACACACTACCTTCCATAATGACAAGGCTAGCATCCCTTAGAGTAACAAAAATCTCGACAATAGACTACCTTCCATAATTACAAGGCTACCATCCATTGGAGTAACAAAGATATCGATAACTTACTACCTTAAATAATGTCAAGGATACCATCCATTGGAGTAACAAAAATCTCGACGACAGACTACCTTCCATAATGACTAGGCTACCATCCTTTGGAGTAAGAAAGATATCGATAACATACTACCTTCCATAACGACAAGGATACAATCCATTGTAGTAACAAAAATCTCGTCAACAGACTACCTTCCAAAATGACAAGCCTACCATCCATTGGAATAACAAAAATCTCGAAAATAAACTAACTTTCATAATGACAAGGCTACCATCCCTTAGAGTAACAAAGATATCGACAATAGACTACCTTCCATAACGACAAGGCTAAAATCAACTGTAGTAACAAAAATCTCGACAACAGACTACCTTCCATAATGACAAGGCTACCATCCATTGGAGTCACAAAAATCTCGACAATAGACTACCTTCCCTAATGACAGGGCTACCATCCATTGGAATAACAAAAATATCGACAACACACTACCTTTCATAATGACAAGGCTACCATCCATGGGAGTAACAAAAATATCGAAAACATACTACCTTCCATAATGACAAGGCTACCATCCATTGGAGTAACAAAGATATCGACAACATACTACCTTCCATAATGACAAGGATACCATCCATTGGAGTAACAAAAATCTCGACAATAGACTACCTTCTGTAATGACTAGGCTACTATCCTTTGGAGTAACAAAGATATAGATAACAGACTACCTTGCATAACGACAAGGCTACAATCCATTATAGTAACAAAAATCTTGACAATAGACTACCTTCCATAATGACAAGGCAGCCATCCATTGTAGTGACAAAAATCACGAAAATAGACTACCTTCCATAACGACAAGGCTACCATCCATTGGAGTAACAAGAATCTCGACAACATACTACCTTCCATAATGACAAGGCTACAATCTATTATAGTAACACTAATCTTGACAACAGACTATTTTCCATAATGACAAGGCTACATTCTATGGTAGTAACAAAAATCTCGACAACAGACTACCTTCCATAATGACATGGCTACAATCTATTATAGTAACAAAAATCACGACAATAGACTACCTTTCATAAAGACAAGGCTACTATCCATTGGAATAACAAAAATCTCGTCAACAAACTACTTTCCATAATGACAAGGCTACCATCCCTTAGAGTAACAAAAATCTCGACAACAGACTACCTTCCATAATCACAAGGCTACCATCCATTGGAGTAACAAAAATCTCGACGACAGACTACCTTCCATAATGACTAGGCTACCATCCTTTGGAGTAAGAAAGATATCGACAACATACTACCTTCCATAACGACAAGGATATAATCCATTGTAGTAACAAAAATCTCGTCAACAGACTACCTTCCAAAATGACAAGGCTACCATCCATTGGAATAACAAAAATCTCGAAAATAAACTAACTTCCATAACGACAAGGCTACAATCAACTGTAGTAACAAAAATCTCGACAACAGACTACCTTCCATAATGACAAGGCTACCATCCATTGGAGTCACAAAAATCTCGACAACATACTACCTTCCATAATGACAAGGCTACCATCCATTGGAATAACAAAAATATCGACAACACACTACCTTCCATAATGACAAGGCTACCATCCATTGGAGTAACAAAAATATCGAAAACATACTACCTTCCATAATGACAAGGCTACCATCCATTTGAGTAACAAAGATATCGACAACATACTACCTTCCATAATGACAAGGATACCATCCATTGGAGTAAAAAAAATCTCGACAATAGACTACCTTCTCTAATGACTAAGCTACTATCCTTTGGAGTAACAAAGATATCGATAACAAACTACCTTGCATAACGAAAAGGCTACAATCCATTGTAGTAACAAAAATCTTGACAATAGACTACCTTCCATAATGACAAGGTAGCCATCCATTGTAGTGACAAAAATCACGACAATAGACTACCTTCCATAATGACAACGCTACCATCCATTGGAGTAACAAGAATCTCGACAACATACTACCTTCCATAATGACAAGGCTACAATTTATTATAGTAACAAAAATCTTGACAACAGACTATTTTCCATAATGACAAGGCTACATTCTATTGTAGTAACAAAAATCTCGACAACAGACTACCTTCCATAATGACATGGCTACAATCTATTATAGTAACAAAAATCACGACAATAGACTACCTTTCATAAAGACAAGGCTACCATCCATTGGAATAACAAAAATCTCGTCAACAAACTACTTTCCATAATGACAAGGCTACCATCCCTTAGAGTAACAAAAATCTCGACAACAGACTACCTTCCATAATCACAAGGCTACCATCCATTGGAGTAACAAAAATCTCGACGACATACTACCTTCCATAATGACTAGGCTACCATCCTTTGGAGTAAGAAAGATATCGACAACATACTACCTTCCATAACGACAAGGATACAATCCATTGTAGTAACAAAAATCTCGTCAATAGACTACCTTCCAAAATCACAAGGCTACCATCCATTGGAATAACAAAAATCTCGACAATAAACTAACTTTCCTAATGACAATGCTACCATCCCTTAGAGTAAAAAAAATCTCGACAACAGACTACCTTCCATAATGACTAGGCTACCATCCATTGGAGTAACAAAGATATCGAAAATAGACTACCTTCCATAATTACAAGGCTACCATCCATGGGAGTAACTAAAATCTCGACAACAAACTACCTTCCTTAATGACTAGGCTACCATCTATTGGAATAACAAAAATATTGACAACACACTACCTTCCATAGTGACAAGGCTACCATCCATTGGAGTAAAAAAAATCTAGACAACAGACTACCTTCCATAATGACAAGGCTACCATCCATTGGAGTAAAAAAAATCTCGACATCAAACTACTTTCCATAATGACAAGGCTACCATCCCTTAGAGTAACAAAAATCTAGACAACATACTACCTTCCATAATGACAAGGCTACCATCCATTGGAGTAACAAAGATATCGATAACATACTACCTTCAATAATGACAAGGATACCATACATTGGAGTAACAAAAATGACGACAACAGACTACCTTCCATAATGACAAGGCTACCATCCATTGGAATAACAAAAATATCGACAACACACTACCTTCCATAATGACAAGGCTACAATCCAATGGAGTAACAAAAATCTCGACAACAGACTACCTTCCATAATAACTAGGCTACCATCCATTGGAGTAAGAAAGATATCAACAACATACTAGTTTCCATAAAAACAAGGATACAATCCATTGTAGTAACAAAAATCTCGACAACTGACTACCTTCCATAATGACAAGGCTTCCATCCATTGGAATAACAAAAATCTCGACAATAAACAAACTTCCATAATGACAAGGCTACCATCCCTTAGATTAACAAACATATCGACAATAGACTACCTTCCATAACGACAAGGCTACCATCCATTGGAGTAACAAGAATCTCGACAACATACTACCTTCCATAATGACAAGGCTACAATCTATTATAGTAACACTAATCTTGACAACAGACTATTTTCCATAATGACAAGGCTACATTCTATTGTAGTAACAAAAATCTCGACAACAGACTACCTTCCATAATGACATGGCTACAATCTATTATAGTAACAAAAATCACGACAATAGACTACCTTTCAAAAAGACAAGGCTACTATCCATTGGAATAAAAAAAATCTCGTCAACAAACTACTTTCCATAATGACAAGGCTACCATCCCTTAGAGTAACAAAAATCTCGACAACAGACTACCTTCCATAATCACAAGGCTACCATCCATTGGAGTACCAAAAATCTCGACGACAGACTACCTTCCATAATGACTAGGCTACCATCCTTTGGAGTAAGAACGATATCGACAACATACTACCTTCCATAACGACAAGGATACAATCCATTGTAGTAACAAAAATCTCGTCAACAGACTACCTTCCAAAATGACAAGGCTACCATCCATTGGAATAACAAAAATCTCGAAAATAAACTAACTTCCATAACGACAAGGCTACAATCAACTGTAGTAACAAAAATCTCGACAACAGACTACCTTCCATAATGACAAGGCTACCATCCATTGGAGTCACAAAAATCTCGACAACATACTACCTTCCATAATGACAAGGCTACCATCCATTGGAATAACAAAAATATCGACAACACACTACCTTCCATAATGACAAGGCTACCATCCATTGGAGTAACAAAAATATCGAAAACATACTACCTTCCATAATGACAAGGCTACCATCCATTGGAGTAACAAAGATATCGACAACATACTACCTTCCATAATGACAAGGATACCATCCATTGGAGTAACAAAAATCTCGACAATAGACTACCTTCTGTAATGACTAGGCTACTATCCTTTGGAGTAACAAAGATATCGATAATAGACTACCTTGCATAACGACAAGGCTACAATCCATTGTAGTAACAAAAATCTTGACAATAGACTACCTTCCATAATGACAAGGTAGCCATCCATTGTAGTGACAAAAATCACGACAATAGACTACCTTCCATAATGACAAGGCTACCATCCATTGGAGTAACAAGAATCTCGACAACATACTACCTTCCATAATGACAAGGCTACAATCTATTATAGTAACAAAAATCTTGACAACAGACTATTTTCCATAACGACAAGGCTACATTCTATTGTAGTAACAAAAATCTCGACAACAGACTACCTTCCATAATGACATCGCTACAATCTATTATAGTAACAAAAATCACAACAATAGACTACCTTTCATAAAGACAAGGCTACCATCCATTGGAATAACAAAAATCTCGTCAACAAACTACTTTCCATAATGACAAGGCTACCATCCCTTAGGGTAACAAAAATCTCGACAACAGACTACCTTCCATAATCACAAGGCTACCATCCATTGGAGTAACAAAAATCTCGTCAACAGACTACCTTCCAAAATGACAAGGCTATCATCCTTTGGAGTAAGAAAGATATCGACAATAAACTAACTTTCCTAATGACAAGGCTACCATCCCTTAGAGTAACAAAAATCTCGATAACAGACTACCTTCCATAATGACTAGGCTACAATCCATTGGAGTAACAAAGATATCGACAACAGACTACCTTCCATAACGACAAGGCTACCATCCGTGGTAGTAACAAAAATATTGACAACAGACCACCTTCCATAATGACAAGGCTACCATCCAATGTAGTAACAAAAATCTAGACAATAGACTACCTTCCATAATCACAAGGCTACCATCCATTGGAGTAACTAAAATCTCGACAACAGACTAACTTCCATAATGACAAGGCTACGATCCATTGGAATAACAAAAATATCAACAACACACTAGCTTCCATAATGACAAGGCTACCATCCATTGGAGTAACAAAAATCTCGACAACAAACTACCTCCCATAATGACAAGGCTACCATCCATTGGAGTAACAAAGATATCGACAACATACTTCCTTCAATAAAGACAAGGCTACAATCCATTGTAGTAACAAATATCTCGACAACAAACAACCTTCCATAAGGATAAGGCTACCATCCATTGTAGTAACAAAAATCTCGACAATAGACAACCTTCCAAAATGACAAGGCTACCATCCATTGGATAAACAAAAATATCGACAACAGACTAACTTCCACAATGATAAGGCTAACATCCATTGGAATAACAAAACTATTGACAACACACTACCTTCCATAATGACAAGGCTAGCATCCCTTAGAGTAACAAAAATCTTGACAATAGACTACCTTCCATAATGACAAGGCAGCCATCCATTGTAGTGACAAAAATCACGACAATAGACTACCTTCCATAATGACAAGGCTACCATCAATTGGAGTACCAAGAATCTCAACAACATACTACCTTCCATAATGACAAGGCTACAATCTATTATAGTAACAAAAATCTTGACAACAGACTATTTTCCATAATGACAAGGCTACATTCTATTGTAGTAACAAAAATCTCGACAACAGACTACCTTCCATAATGACATGGCTACCATCCATTGTATTGACAAAAATCTCGACAACAGACTACCTTCCATAATAACAAGGCTACCATTCCTTGGAATAACAAAAATCTAGACAACACACTACCTTCCATAATACCAAGGCTACCATCCATTGGAGTAACAAAGACATCGACAACAGACAACCTTCCATAATGACAAGGATACCATCCATTGGAGTAACAAAAATGACGACAACAGACTACCTTCCATAATGACAAGGCTACCATCCATTGGAATAACAAAAATCTCGACAACACTCTACCTTCCATAATGACAAGGCTACCATCCAATGGAGTAACAAAAATATCGACAACAGACTACCTTCCATAATGACTAGGCTTCCATCCATTGGAGTAAGAAAGATATCGACAATATACTACCTTCCATAATGACAAGGCTACAATCCATTGGAGTAACAAAGATATCGACAACATACTACCTTCCATAATGACAAGGATACCATCCATTGGAGTAACAAAAATCTCGACAATAGACTACCTTCTGTAATGACTAGGCTACCATCCTTTGGAGTAACAAGGATATCGATAACAGACTACCTTGCATAACGACAAGGCTACAATCCATTGTAGTAACAAAATCTTGACAATAGACTACCTTCCATAATGACAAGGCAGCCATCCATTGTAGTGACAAATATCACGACAATAGACTACCTTCCATAATGACAAGGCTACCATCAATTGGAGTAACAAGAATATCGACAACATACTACCTTCCATAATGAGAAGGCTACAATCTATTATAGTAACAAAAATCTTGACAAAAGACTATTTTCCATAATGACAAGGCTACATTCTATTGTAGTAACAAAACTCTCGACAACAGACTACCTTCCATAATGACATGGCTACCATCCATTGTAGTGACAAAAATCTCGACAACAGACTACCTTTCATAATGACAAGGCTACCATTCCTTGGAATAACAAAAATCTCGACAACAAACAACTTTCCATAATGACAAGGCTACCATCCCTTAGAGTAACAAAAATCTAGACAACAGACTACCTTCCATAATAACAAGGCTACCATCCATTGGAGTAACAAAGACATCGACAACATACTACCTTCCATAATGACAAGGATACCTTCCATTGGAGTAACAAAAATGACGACAACAGACTACCTTCCATAATGACAAGGCTACCATCCATGGGAATAACAAAAATATCGACAACACACTACCTTCCATAATGACTAGGCTACCATCCATTGGAGTAACAAAAATCTTGAAAACAGACTACCTTCCATACGACAAGGATACAATCCATTGTAGTAACAAAAATCTCGACAACAGATTACCTTCCATGATGACAAGGCTTCCATCCATTGGAATAACAAAAATCTCGAAAATAAACTAACTTCAATAATGACAAGGCTACCATCCCTTAGAGTAACAAAAATCTCGACAACAGACTACCTTCCATAATGACTAGGCTACCATCCATTGGAGTAACAAAGATATCGAAAACAGACTACCTTCAATAACGATAAGGCTACAATCCATTGTAGTAACAAAAATCTCGACAACAGACTACCTTCCATAATGACAAGGCTACCATCCAATGTAGTAACAAAAATCTCGACAACATACTACATTCCATAATGATAAGGCTACCATCCAATGGAGTAACAAAAATCTCGACAACAAACTACCTCCCTTAATGACAAGGCTACCATCCATTGGAGTAACAAAGATATCGACAACATACTACCTTCCATAATGACAAGGATACCATCCATTGGAGTAACAAAAATCTCGACAACAAACTACCTCCCTTAATGACAAGGCTACCATCCATTGGAGTAACAATGATATCGAAAACGTACTACCTTTCATTAGGACAAGGCTACAATCCATTGTAGTAACAAAAATCTTAACAACAGACAACCTTCCATAATGACATGGCTACCATCCATTGTAGTAACAAAAATCTCGACAATAGACTACCTTCCATAATGGCAAGGCTACCATCCATTGGAGTAACAAAAATATCGATAACAGACTAACTTCCATAATTACAAGGCTACCATCCATTGGAATAACAAAAATATTAACAACACACTACCTTCCATAATGACAAGGCTACCATCCCTTAGAGTAACAAAAATCTCGACAACAGACTACCTTCCATAATGAAAAGGCTACCATCCATTACAGTGACAAAAATATCGACAATAGACTACCTTCCATAATGACAAGGCTTCCATCCATTGGAGTAACAAGAATCTCGACAACATACTACCTTCCATAATGACAAGGATACAATCTATTATAGTAACAAAAATCTAGACAACAGACTACCTTCCATAATGACTAGGCTACCATCCATTGGAGTAAGAAAGATACCGACAACATACTACTTTCCATAACGACAAGGATACAATCCATTGGAATAACAAAAATCTTGGCAACAGACTACCTTCCATAAATACAAGGCTACAATCTATTATAGTAACAAAAATCACGACAATAGACTACCTTTCATAAAGACAAGGCTACCATCCCTTAGAGTAACAAAAATCTCGACAACAGACTACCTTCCATAATCACAAGGCTACCATCCATTGGAGTAACAAAGATATCGACAACATACTATCTTCCATAATGACAAGGCTAGCATCCCTTAGAGTAACAAAAATCTTGACAATAGACTACCTTCCATAATGACAAGGCTACCATCCATTGGAGTAACAAAGATATCGACAACATACTACCTTAAATAATGACAAGGATACCATCCGTTGGAGTAACAAAAATCTCGACGACGGACTAGCTTCCATAATGACTAGGCTAACATCCTTTGGAGTAAGAAAGATATCGACAACATACTACCTTCCATAACGACAAGGATACAATCCATTGTAGTAACAAAAATCTCGACAACAGACTACCTTCCATAATGACAAGGCTACCATCCATTGGAATAACAAAAATCACGACAATAAACAAACTTCCATAATGACAAGGCTACCATCCCTTAGAGTAACAAAAATCTCGACAACCGACTACCTTCCATAATGGCTAGGCTACCATGCCTTAGAGTAACAAAAATCTCGACAAAAGACTACCTTCCATAACGACAAGGATACAATCCATTGTAGTAACAAAAATCTCGACAACAGACTACCTTCCATAATGGCAAGGCTACCATCCAATGTAGTAACAAAAATCTCGACAATTACCTTCCATAATGACAAGGCTACCATCCATGGGAGTAACAAAAATCTCGACAACAAACTACCTTCCATAATGACAAGGCTACCATCTATTGGAATAACAAAAATATCAACAAAACACTACCTTTCATAATGACAAGGCTACCATCCATTGGAGTAACAAAAATCTTGACAACAGACTACCTTCCATAATGACAAGGCTACCATCCATTGGAGTAACAAAAATCTCGACAACAAACTACTTTCCATAATGACAAGGCTACCATCCCTTAGAGTAACAAAAATCTAGACAACATACTACCTTCCATAATAACAAGTCTACCATCCATTGGAGTAACAAATATATCGACAACATACTACCTTCCATAATGACAAGGATACCAACCATTGGAGTAACAAAAATGACGATAACAGACTACCTTCCACAATGACAAGGCTACCATCCATTGGAATAACAAAAATAGCGACAACACACTACCTTCGATAATGACAAGGCTACCATCCAATGAAGTAAAAAAAATCTCGACAACAGACTACCTTCCATAATGACTAGGCTACCATCCATTGGAGTAAGAAAGATATCGACAACATACTAGCTTCCATAAAAACAAGAATACAATCCATTGTAGTAACAAAAATCTCGACAACAGACTACCTTCCATAATGATAAGGCTTCCAACCATTAGAATAAAAAAAATCTCGACAATAACCTAACTTCCATAATGACAAGGCTACCATCCCTTAGAGTAATAAAAATCTCGACAACAGACTGCCTTCTATAATGACTAGGCTACCATCCATTGGAGTAACAAAGATATCGATAACAGACTACTTCCATAAAAACAAGGCCACAATCCATTGTAGTAACAAAAATATCCACAACGGACCACCTTCCATAATGACAAGGCTACCATCCAATGTAGTAACAAAAATCTTGACAAGAGACAACATTCCATAATCACAAGGCTACCATCCATTGGAGTAACAAAAATCTCGACAATAGACTAACTTCCATAATGACAAGGCTACCATCCATTGGAATAACAAAAATATCGATAACACACTACCTTCCATAATGACAAGGCTACCATCCATTAGAGTAACAAAAATCTCGATAACAAACTACCTCCCATAATGACAAGGCTACAATCCATTGGAGTAACAAAGATATCGACAACATACTACCTTCCATAAAGACAAGGCTAAAATCCATTGTAGTAACAAAAATCTCGACAACAGACAACCTTCCATAATGATAAGGCTACCATCCATTGTAGTAACAAATATCTCGACAATAGACAACCTTCCATAATGACAAGGCTGCCATCCATTGGAGAAACAAAAATATCGACAACAGACTAACTTCCTCAATGATAAGGCTACCATCCATTGAATAACAAAAATATTGACAACACACTACCTTCCATAATGACAAGGCTACCATCTATTGGAGTAACAAAAATCTCGATAACAAACTACCTCCCATAATGACAAGGCTACAATCCATTGGAGTAACAAAGATATCGACAACATACTACCTTCCATAAAGACAAGGCTACAATCAGTTGTAGTAACAAAAATCTCGACAACAGACAACCTTCCATAATGATAAGGCTACCATCCATTGTAGTAACAAAAATCTCGACAATAGACTACCTTTCATAATGACAAGGCTACCATCCATTGGAGTAAGAAAGATATCGACAACATACTACCTTAAATAATGACAAGGATACCATCCATTGGAGTAACAAAAATCTCGACGACAGACTACCTTTCATAATGACTAGGCTACCATCCTTTGGAGTAAGAAAGATATCAACAATAGACAACCTTCCATAACGACAAGGCTACAATCCATTGTAGTAACAAAAATCTCGACAACAGACTACCTTCTATAATGACAAGGCTACCATTCAATGTAGTAACAAAAATCTCGACAACAGACTACCTTCCATAATGAAAAGGCTACCATCCATTGGAGTAACAAAAATCTCGACAACACACTACCTTCCATAATGACAAGGCTACCATCCATTGGAATAACAAAAATATCGACAACACACTACCTTCCATAATGACAAGGCTACCATTCATTGGAGTAACAAAAATCTCAACAACAGACTACCTTCCATAATGATAAGGCTACCATCCATTGGAGTAACAAAGATATCGACAACATACTACCTTCCATATGACAAGGATACCATCCATTGGAGTAACAAAAATCTCGACAACATAATACATTCCATAATGATAAGGATACCATCCATTGGAGTAACAAAAATCTCGACAACAAACTACCTCCCTTAATGACAAGGCTACCATCCATTGGAGTAACAAAGATATCGAAAACATACTACCTTCCATAATGACAAGGATACCATCCATTGGAGTAACAAAAATCTCGACAACAAACTACCTCCCTTAATGACAAGGCTACCATCCATTGGAGTAACAATGATATCGAAAACGTACTACCTTCTATTAGGACAAGGCTACAATCCATTGTAGTAACAAAAATCTTAACAACAGATAACCTTCCATAATGACATGGCTACCATCCATTGTAGTAACAAAAATCTCGACAATAGACTACCTTCCATAATGGCAAGGCTACCATCCATTGGAGTAAAAAAAATATCGATAACAGAGTAACTTCCATAATTACAAGGCTACCATCCATTGGAAGAACAAAAATATTAACAACACACTACCTTCCATAATGACAAGGCTACCATCCCTTAGAATAACAAAAATCTCGACAAGAGACTACCTTCCATAATGACAAGGTTACCATCCATTATAGTTACAAAAATATCGACAATAGACTACCTTCCATAATGACAAGGCTTCCATCCATTGGAGTAACAAGAATCTCGACAACATACTACCTTCCATAACGACAAGGATACAATCTATTATAGTAACAAAAATCTAGACAACAGACTACCTTCCATAATGACTAGGCTACCATCCATTGGAGTAAGAAAGATACCGACAACATACTACCTTCCATAACGACAAGGATATAATCCATTGGAATAACAAAAATCTCGACAATAGACTACCTTCCATAATTACAAGGCTACAATCTATTATAGTAACATAAATCACGACAATAGACTACCTTTCATAAATACAAGGCTACCATCCCTTAGACTAACAAAAATATCAACAACATACTATCTTCCATAATGACAAGGCTAGCATTCCTTAGAGTAACAAAAATCTCGACAATAGACTACCTTCCATAATGACAACGCTACCATCCATTTGAGTAACAAAGATATCGACAACATACTACCTTAAATAATGACAAGGATACCATCTGTTGGAGTAACAAAAATCTCGACGACAGACTACCTTCCATAATGAATAGGCTACCATCCTTTGGAGTAAGAAAAATATCGACAACATACTACCTTCCATAACGACAAGGATACAATCCATTGTAGTAACAAAAATCTAGAAAACATACTACCTTCCATAATGGCAAGGCTACCATCCATGGGAGTAACAAAAATCTCGACAACAAACTACCTTCCATAATGACAAGGCTACCATCTATTGGAATAACAAAAATATCAACAAAACACTACCTTTCATAATGACAAGGCTACCATCCATTGGAGTAACAAAAATCTTGACAACAGACTACCTTCCATAATGACAAGGCTACCATCCATTGGAGTAACAAAAATCTCGACAACAAACTACTTTCCATAATGACAAGGCTACCATCCCTTAGAGTAACAAAAATCTAGACAACTTACTACCTTCCATAATAACAAGTCTACCATCCATTGGAGTAACAAAGATATCGACAACATACTACCTTCCATAATGACAAGGATACCATCCATTGGAGTAACAAAAATGACGATAACAGACTACCTTCCACAATGACAAGGCTACCATCCATTGGAATAACAAAAATAGCGACAACACACTACCTTCGATAATGACAAGGCTACCATCCAATGAAGTAAAAAAAATCTCGACAACAGACTACCTTCCATAATGACTAGGCTACCATCCATTGGAGTAAGAAAGATATCGACAACATACTAGCTTCCATAAAAACAAGAATACAATCCATTGTAGTAACAAAAATCTCGACAACAGACTACCTTCCATAATGATAAGGCTTCCATCCATTAGAATAACAAAAATCTCGACAATAACCTAACTTCCATAATGACAAGGCTACCATCCCTTAGAGTAACAAAAATCTCGACAACAGACTGCCTTCTATAATGACTAGGCTACCATCCATTGGAGTAACAAAGATATCGATAACAGACTACTTCCATAAAAACAAGGCCACAATCCATTGTAGTAACAAAAATATCCACAACGGACCACCTTCCATAATGACAAGGCTACCATCCAATGTAGTAACAAAAATCTTGACAAGAGACAACATTCCATAATCACAAGGCTACCATCCATTGGAGTAACAAAAATCTCGACAACAGACTACCTTCCATAATGATAAGGCTTCCAACCATTAGAATAACAAAAATCTCGACAATAACCTAACTTCCATAATGACAAGGCTACCATCCCATAGAGTAACAAAAATCTCGACAACGGACTGCCTTCTATAATGACTAGGCTACCATCCATTGGAGTAACAAAGATATCGATAACAGACTACTTCCATAAAAACAAGGCCACAATCCATTGTAGTAACAAAAATATCCACAACGGACCACCTTCCATAATGACAAGGCTACCATCCAATGTAGTAACAAAAATCTTGACAAGAGACAACATTCCATAATCACAAGGCTACCATCCATTGGAGTAACAAAAATCTCGACAATAGACTAACTTCCATAATGACAAGGCTACCATCCATTGGAATAACAAAAATATCGATAACACACTACCTTCCATAATGACAAGGCTACCATCCATTAGAGTAACAAAAATCTCGATAACAAACTACCTCCCATAATGACAAGGCTACAATCCATTGGAGTAACAAAGATATCGACAACATACTACCTTCCATAAAGACAAGGCTAAAATCCATTGTAGTAACAAAAATCTCGACAACAGACAACCTTCCATAATGATAAGGCTACCATCCATTGTAGTAACAAATATCTCGACAATAGACAACCTTCCATAATGACAAGGCTACCATCCATTGGAGAAACAAAAATATCGACAACAGAGTAACTTCCTCAATGATAAGGCTACCATCCATTGAATAACAAAAATATTGACAACACACTACCTTCCATAATGACAAGGCTACCATCCATTGGAGTAACAAAAATCTCGATAACAAACTACCTCCCATAATGACAAGGCTACAATCCATTGGAGTAACAAAGATATCGACAACATACTACCTTCCATAAAGACAAGGCTACAATCAGTTGTAGTAACAAAAATCTCGACAACAGACAACCTTCCATAATGATAAGGTTACCATCCATTATAGTTACAAAAATATCGACAATAGACTACCTTCCATAATGACAAGGCTTCCATCCATTGGAGTAACAAGAATCTCGACAACATACTACCTTCCATAACGACAAGGATACAATCTATTATAGTAACAAAAATCTAGACAACAGACTACCTTCCATAATGACTAGGCTACCATCCATTGGAGTAAGAAAGATACCGACAACATACTACCTTCCATAACGACAAGGATATAATCCATTGGAATAACAAAAATCTCGACAACAGACTACCTTCCATAATTACAAGGCTACAATCTATTATAGTAACATAAATCACGACAATAGACTACCTTTCATAAATACAAGGCTACCATCCCTTAGACTAACAAAAATATCAACAACATACTATCTTCCATAATGACAAGGCTAGCATTCCTTAGAGTAACAAAAATCTCGACAATAGACTACCTTCCATAATGACAACGCTACCATCCATTTGAGTAACAAAGATATCGACAACATACTACCTTAAATAATGACAAGGATACCATCTGTTGGAGTAACAAAAATCTCGACGACAGACTACCTTCCATAATGAATAGGCTACCATCCTTTGGAGTAAGAAAAATATCGACAACATACTACCTTCCATAACGACAAGGATACAATCCATTGTAGTAACAAAAATCTAGAAAACAGACTACCTTCCATAATGGCAAGGCTACCATCCATGGGAGTAACAAAAATCTCGACAACAAACTACCTTCCATAATGACAAGGCTACCATCTATTGGAATAACAAAAATATCAACAAAACACTACCTTTCATAATGACAAGGCTACCATCCATTGGAGTAACAAAAATCTTGACAACAGACTACCTTCCATAATGACAAGGCTACCATCCATTGGAGTAACAAAAATCTCGACAACAAACTACTTTCCATAATGACAAGGCTACCATCCCTTAGAGTAACAAAAATCTAGACAACTTACTACCTTCCATAATAACAAGTCTACCATCCATTGGAGTAACAAAGATATCGACAACATACTACCTTCCATAATGACAAGGATACCATCCATTGGAGTAACAAAAATGACGATAACAGACTACCTTCCACAATGACAAGGCTACCATCCATTGGAATAACAAAAATAGCGACAACACACTACCTTCGATAATGACAAGGCTACCATCCAATGAAGTAAAAAAAATCTCGACAACAGACTACCTTCCATAATGACTAGGCTACCATCCATTGGAGTAAGAAAGATATCGACAACATACTAGCTTCCATAAAAACAAGAATACAATCCATTGTAGTAACAAAAATCTCGACAACAGACTACCTTCCATAATGATAAGGCTTCCATCCATTAGAATAACAAAAATCTCGACAATAACCTAACTTCCATAATGACAAGGCTACCATCCCTTAGAGTAACAAAAATCTCGACAACAGACTGCCTTCTATAATGACTAGGCTACCATCCATTGGAGTAACAAAGATATCGATAACAGACTACTTCCATAAAAACAAGGCCACAATCCATTGTAGTAACAAAAATATCCACAACGGACCACCTTCCATAATGACAAGGCTACCATCCAATGTAGTAACAAAAATCTTGACAAGAGACAACATT
The DNA here is from genome assembly GCA_948472305.1 of Vicia faba. Taxonomy (NCBI): domain Eukaryota; kingdom Viridiplantae; phylum Streptophyta; class Magnoliopsida; order Fabales; family Fabaceae; genus Vicia; species Vicia faba. The sequence goes on from CATIWC010000203.1 coordinate 103,773, forward strand.
CCATAATCACAAGGCTACCATCCATTGGAGTAACAAAAATCTCGACAACAGACTACCTTCCATAATGATAAGGCTTCCAACCATTAGAATAACAAAAATCTCGACAATAACCTAACTTCCATAATGACAAGGCTACCATCCCTTAGAGTAACAAAAATCTCGACAACGGACTGCCTTCTATAATGACTAGGCTACCATCCATTGGAGTAACAAAGATATCGATAACAGACTACTTCCATAAAAACAAGGCCACAATCCATTGTAGTAACAAAAATATCCACAACGGACCACCTTCCATAATGACAAGGCTACCATCCAATGTAGTAACAAAAATCTTGACAAGAGACAACATTCCATAATCACAAGGCTACCATCCATTGGAGTAACAAAAATCTCGACAATAGACTAACTTCCATAATGACAAGGCTACCATCCATTGGAATAACAAAAATATCGATAACACACTACCTTCCATAATGACAAGGCTACCATCCATTAGAGTAACAAAAATCTCGATAACAAACTACCTCCCATAATGACAAGGCTACAATCCATTGGAGTAACAAAGATATCGACAACATACTACCTTCCATAAAGACAAGGCTAAAATCCATTGTAGTAACAAAAATCTCGACAACAGACAACCTTCCATAATGATAAGGCTACCATCCATTGTAGTAACAAATATCTCGACAATAGACAACCTTCCATAATGACAAGGCTACCATCCATTGGAGAAACAAAAATATCGACAACAGACTAACTTCCTCAATGATAAGGCTACCATCCATTGAATAACAAAAATATTGACAACACACTACCTTCCATAATGACAAGGCTACCATCCATTGGAGTAACAAAAATCTCGATAACAAACTACCTCCCATAATGACAAGGCTACAATCCATTGGAGTAACAAAGATATCGACAACATACTACCTTCCATAAAGACAAGGCTACAATCAGTTGTAGTAACAAAAATCTCGACAACAGACAACCTTCCATAATGATAAGGCTACCATCCATTGTAGTAACAAAAATCTCGACAATAGACTACCTTTCATAATGACAAGGCTACCATCCATTGGAGTAACAAAGATATCGACAACATACTACCTTAAATAATGACAAGGATACCATCCATTAGAGTAACAAAAATCTCGACGACAGACTACCTTCCATAATGACTAGGCTACCATCCTTTGGAGTAAGAAAGATATCAACAATAGACAACCTTCCATAACGACAAGGCTACAATCCATTGTAGTAACAAAAATCTCGACAACAGACTACCTTCTATAATGACAAGGCTACCATTCAATGTAGTAACAAAAATCTCGACAACAGACTACCTTCCATAATGAAAAGGCTACCATCCATTGGAGTCACAAAAATCTCGACAACAGACTACCTTCCATAATGACAAGGCTACCATCCATTGGAATAACAAAAATATCGACAACACACTACCTTCCATAATGACAAGGCTACCATTCATTGGAGTAACAAAAATCTCAACAACAGACTACCTTGCATAATGATAAGGCTACCATCCATTGGAGTAACAAAGATATCGACAACATACTACCTTCCATATGACAAGGATACCATCCATTGGAGTAACAAAAATCTCGACAACATAATACATTCCATAATGATAAGGATACCATCCATTGGAGTAACAAAAATCTCGACAACAAACTACCTCCCTTAATGACAAGGCTACCATCCATTGGAGTAACAAAGATATCGAAAACATACTACCTTCCATAATGACAAGGATACCATCCATTGGAGTAACAAAAATCTCGACAACAAACTACCTCCCTTAATGACAAGGCTACCATCCATTGGAGTAACAATGATATCGAAAACGTACTACCTTCTATTAGGACAAGGCTACAATCCATTGTAGTAACAAAAATCTTAACAACAGATAACCTTCCATAATGACATGGCTACCATCCATTGTAGTAACAAAAATCTCGACAATAGACTACCTTCCATAATGGCAAGGCTACCATCCATTGGAGTAAAAAAAATATCGATAACAGAGTAACTTCCATAATTACAAGGCTACCATCCATTGGAAGAACAAAAATATTAACAACACACTACCTTCCATAATGACAAGGCTACCATCCCTTAGAATAACAAAAATCTCGACAAGAGACTACCTTCCATAATGACAAGGTTACCATCCATTATAGTTACAAAAATATCGACAATAGACTACCTTCCATAATGACAAGGCTTCCATCCATTGGAGTAACAAGAATCTCGACAACATAGTACCTTCCATAACGACAAGGATACAATCTATTATAGTAACAAAAATCTAGACAACAGACTACCTTCCATAATGACTTGGCTACCATCCATTGGAGTAAGAAAGATACCGACAACATACTACCTTCCATAACGACAAGGATATAATCCATTGGAATAACAAAAATCTCGACAACAGACTACCTTCCATAATTACAAGGCTACAATCTATTATAGTAACATAAATCACGACAATAGACTACCTTTCATAAATACAAGGCTACCATCCCTTAGACTAACAAAAATATCAACAACATACTATCTTCCATAATGACAAGGCTAGCATTCCTTAGAGTAACAAAAATCTCGACAATAGACTACCTTCCATAATGACAAGGCTACCATCCATTTGAGTAACAAAGATATCGACAACATACTACCTTAAATAATGACAAGGATACCATCTGTTGGAGTAACAAAAATCTCGACGACAGACTACCTTCCATAATGAATAGGCTACCATCCTTTGGAGTAAGAAAAATATCGACAACATACTACCTTCCATAACGACAAGGATACAATCCATTGTAGTAACAAAAATCTAGAAAACAGACTACCTTCCATAATGGCAAGGCTACCATCCATGGGAGTAACAAAAATCTCGACAACAAACTACCTTCCATAATGACAAGGCTACCATCTATTGGAATAACAAAAATATCAACAAAACACTACCTTTCATAATGACAAGGCTACCATCCATTGGAGTAACAAAAATCTTGACAACAGACTACCTTCCATAATGACAAGGCTACCATCCATTGGAGTAACAAAAATCTCGACAACAAACTACTTTCCATAATGACAAGGCTACAATCCCTTAGAGTAACAAAAATCTAGACAACATACTACCTTCCATAATAACAAGTCTACCATCCATTGGAGTAACAAAGATATCGACAACATACTACCTTCCATAATGACAAGGATACCATCCATTGGAGTAACAAAAATGACGATAACAGACTACCTTCCACAATGACAAGGCTACCATCCATTGGAATAACAAAAATAGCAACAACACACTACCTTCGATAATGACAAGGCTACCATCCAATGAAGTAAAAAAAATCTCGACAACAGACTACCTTCCATAATGACTAGGCTACCATCCATTGGAGTAAGAAAGATATCGACAACATACTAGCTTCCATAAAAACAAGAATACAATCCATTATAGTAACAAAAATCTCGACAACAGACTACCTTCCATAATGATAAGGCTTCCATCCATTAGAATAACAAAAATCTCGACAATAACCTAACTTCCATAATGACAAGGCTACCATCCCTTAGAGTAACAAAAATCTCGACAACAGACTGCCTTCTATAATGACTAGGCTACCATCCATTGGAGTAAAAAAGATATCGATAACAGACTACTTCCATAAAAACAAGGCCACAATCCATTGTAGTAACAAAAATATCCACAACGGACCACCTTCCATAATGACAAGGCTACCATCCAATGTAGTAACAAAAATCTTGACAAGAGACAACATTCCATAATCACAAGGCTACCATCCATTGGAGTAACAAAAATCTCGACAATAGACTAACTTCCATAATGACAAGGCTACCATCCATTGGAATAACAAAAATATCGATAACACACTACCTTCCATAATGACAAGGCTACCATCCATTAGAGTAACAAAAATCTCGATAACAAACTACCTCCCATAATGACAAGGCTACAATCCATTGGAGTAACAAAGATATCGACAACATACTACCTTCCATAAAGACAAGGCTAAAATCCATTGTAGTAACAAAAATCTCGACAACAGACAACCTTCCATAATGATAAGGCTACCATCCATTCTAGTAACAAATATCTCGACAATAGACAACCTTCCATAATGACAAGGCTACCATCCATTGGAGAAACAAAAATATCGACAACAGACTAACTTCCTCAATGATAAGGCTACCATCCATTGAATAACAAAAATATTGACAACACACTACCTTCCATAATGACAAGGCTACCATCCATTGGAGTAACAAAAATCTCGATAACAAACTACCTCCCATAATGACAAGGCTACAATCCATTGGAGTAACAAAGATATCGACAACATACTACCTTCCATAAAGACAAGGCTACAATCAGTTGTAGTAACAAAAATCTCGACAACAGACAACCTTCCATAATGATAAGGATACCATCCATTGTAGTAACAAAAATCTCGACAATATACTACCTTTCATAATGACAAGGCTACCATCCATTGGAGTAACAAAGATATCGACAACATACTACCTTAAATAATGACAAGGATACCATCCATTGGAGTAACAAAAATCTCGACGACAGACTACCTTCCATAGTGACTAGGCTACCATCCTTTGGAGTAAGAAAGATATCAACAATAGACAACCTTCCATAACGACAAGGCTACAATCCATTGTAGTAACAAAAATCTCGACAACGGACTACCTTCTATAATGACAAGGCTACCATTCAATGTAGTAACAAAAATCTCGACAACAGACTACCTTCCATAATGAAAAGGCTACCATCCATTGGAGTCACAAAAATCTCGACAACAGACTACCTTCCATAATGACAAGGCTACCATCCATTGGAATAACAAAAATATCGACAACACACTACCTTCCATAATGACAAGGCTACCATTCATTGGAGTAACAAAAATTTCAACAACAGACTACCTTCCATAATGATAAGGCTACCATCCATTGGAGTAACAAAGATATCGACAACATACTACCTTCCATATGACAAGGATACCATCCATTGGAGTAACAAAAATCTCGACAACATAATGCATTCCATAATGATAAGGCTACCATCCATTGGAGTAACAAAAATCTCGACAACAAACTACCTCCCTTAATGACAAGGCTACCATCCATTGGAGTAACAAAGATATCAAAAACATACTACCTTCCATAATGACAAGGATACCATCCATTGGAGTAACAAAAATCTCGACAACAAACTACCTCCCTTAATGACAAGGCTACCATCCATTGGAGTAACAATGATATCGAAAACGTACTACCTTCTATTAGGACAAGGCTACAATCCATTGTTGTAACAAAAATCTTAACAACATATAACCTTCCATAATGACATGGCTACCATCCATTGTAGTAACAAAAATCTCGACAATAGACTACCTTCCATAATGGCAAGGCTACCATCCATTGGAGTAAAAAAAATATCGATAACAGAGTAACTTCCATAATTACAAGGCTTCCATCCATTGGAAGAACAAAAATATTAACAACACACTACCTTCCATAATGACAAGGCTACCATCCCTTAGAATAACAAAAATCTCGACAAGAGACTACCTTCCATAATGACAAGGTTACCATCCATTATAGTTACAAAAATATCGACAATAGACTACCTTCCATAATGACAAGGCTTCCATCCATTGGAGTAACAAGAATCTCGACAACATACTACCTTCCATAACGACAAGGATACAATCTATTATAGTAACAAAAATCTAGACAACAGACTACCTTCCATAATGACTAGGCTACCATCCATTGGAGTAAGAAAGATACCGACAACATACTACCTTCCATAACGACAAGGATATAATCCATTGGAATAACAAAAATCTCGACAACAGACTACCTTCCATAATTACAAGGCTACAATCTATTATAGTAACATAAATCACGACAATAGACTACCTTTCATAAATACAAGGCTACCATCCCTTAGACTAACAAAAATATCAACAACATACTATCTTCCATAATGACAAGGCTAGCATTCCTTAGAGTAACAAAAATATCGACAATAGACTACCTTCCATAATGACAAGGCTACCATCCATTTGAGTAACAAAGATATCGACAACATACTACCTTAAATAATGACAAGGATACCATCTGTTGGAGTAACAAAAATCTCGACGACAGACTACCTTCCATAATGAATAGGCTACCATCCTTTGGAGTAAGAAAAATATCGACAACATACTACCTTCCATAACGACAAGGATACAATCCATTGTAGTAACAAAAATCTAGAAAACAGACTACCTTCCATAATGGCAAGGCTACCATCCATGGGAGTAACAAAAATCTCGACAACAAACTACCTTCCATAATGACAAGGCTACCATCTATTGGAATAACAAAAATATCAACAAAACACTACCTTTCATAATGACAAGGCTACCATCCATTGGAGTAACAAAAATCTTGACAATAGACTACCTTCCATAATGACAAGGCTACCATCCATTGGAGTAACAAAAATCTCGACAACAAACTACTTTCCATAATGACAAGGCTACCATCCCTTAGAGTAACAAAAATCTAGACAACATACTACCTTCCATAATAACAAGTCTACCATCCATTGGAGTAACAAAGATATCGACAACATACTACCTTCCATAATGACAAGGATACCATCCATTGGAGTAACAAAAATGACGATAATAGACTACCTTCCACAATGACAAGGCTACCATCCATTGGAATAACAAAAATAGCGACAACACACTACCTTCGATAATGACAAGGCTACCATCGAATGAAGTAAAAAAAATCTCGACAACAGACTACCTTCCATAATGACTAGGCTACCATCCATTGGAGTAAGAAAGATATCGACAACATACTAGCTTCCATAAAAACAAGAATACAATCCATTGTAGTAACAAAAATCTCGACAACAGACTACCTTCCATAATGATAAGGCTTCCATCCATTAGAATAACAAAAATATCGACAATAACCTAACTTCCATAATGACAAGGCTACCATCCCTTAGAGTAACAAAAATCTCGACAACAGACTGCCTTCTATAATGACTAGGCTACCATCCATTGGAGTAACAAAGATATCGATAACAGACTACTTCCATAAAAACAAGGCCACAATCCATTGTAGTAACAAAAATATCCACAACGGACCACCTTCCATAATGACAAGGCTACCATCCAATGTAGTAACAAAAATCTTGACAAGAGACAACATTCCATAATCACAAGGCTACCATCCATTGGAGTAACAAAAATCTCGACAATAGACTAACTTCCATAATGACAAGGCTACCATCCATTGGAATAACAAAAATATCGATAACACACTACCTTCCATAATGACAAGGCTACCATCCATTAGAGTAACAAAAATCTCGATAACAAACTACCTCCCATAATGACAAGGCTACAATCCATCGGAGTAACAAAGATATCGACAACATACTACCTTCCATAAAGACAAGGCTAAAATCCATTGTAGTAACAAAAATCTCGACAACAGACAACCTTCCATAATGATAAGGCTACCATCCATTGTAGTAACAAATATCTCGACAATAGACAACCTTCCATAATGACAAGGCTACCATCCATTGGAGAAACAAAAATATCGACAACAGACTAACTTCCTCAATGATAAGGCTACCATCCATTGAATAACAAAAATATTGACAACACACTACCTTCCATAATGACAAGGCTACCATCCATTGGAGTAACAAAAATCTCGATAACAAACTACCTCCCATAATGACAAGGCTACAATCCATTGGAGTAACAAAGATATCGACAACATACTACCTTCCATAAAGACAAGGCTACAATCAGTTGTTATAACAAAAATCTCGACAACAGACAACCTTCCATAATGATAAGGATACCATCCATTGTAGTAACAAAAATCTCGACAATATACTACCTTTCATAATGACAAGGCTACCATCCATTGGAGTAACAAAGATATCGACAACATACTACCTTAAATAATGACAAGGATACCATCCATTGGAGTAACAAAAATCTCGACGACAGACTACCTTCCATAGTGACTAGGCTACCATCCTTTGGAGTAAGAAAGATATCAACAATAGACAACCTTCCATAACGACAAGGCTACAATCCATTGTAGTAACAAAAATCTCGACAACGGACTACCTTCTATAATGACAAGGCTACCATTCAATGTAGTAACAAAAATCTCGACAACAGACTACCTTCCATAATGAAAAGGCTACCATCCATTGGAGTCACAAAAATCTCGACAACAGACTACCTTCCATAATGACAAGGCTACCATCCATTGGAATAACAAAAATATCGACAACACACTACCTTCCATAATGACAAGGCTACCATTCATTGGAGTAACAAAAATCTCAACAACAGACTACCTTCCATAATGATAAGGCTACCATCCATTGGAGTAACAAAGATATCGACAACATACTACCTTCCATATGACAAGGATACCATCCATTGGAGTAACAAAAATCTCGACAACATAATGCATTCCATAATGATAAGGCTACCATCCATTGGAGTAACAAAAATCTTGACAACAAACTACCTCCCTTAATGACAAGGCTACCATCCATTGGAGTAACAAAGATATCAAAAACATACTACCTTCCATAATGACAAGGATACCATCCATTGGAGTAACAAAAATCTCGACAACAAACTACCTCCCTTAATGACAAGGCTACCATCCATTGGAGTAACAATGATATCGAAAACGTACTACCTTCTATTAGGACAAGGCTACAATCCATTGTAGTAACAAAAATCTTAACAACATATAACCTTCCATAATGACATGGCTACCATCCATTGTAGTAACAAAAATCTCGACAATAGACTACCTTCCATAATGGCAAGGCTACCATCCATTGGAGTAAAAAAAATATCGATAACAGAGTAACTTCCATAATTACAAGGCTTCCATCCATTGGAAGAACAAAAATATTAACAACACACTACCTTCCATAATGACAAGGCTACCATCCCTTAGAATAACAAAAATCTCGACAAGAGACTACCTTCCATAATGACAAGGTTACCATCCATTATAGTTACAAAAATATCGACAATAGACTACCTTCCATAATGACAAGGCTTCCATCCATTGGAGTAACAAGAATCTCGACAACATACTACCTTCCATAACGACAAGGATACAATCTATTATAGTAACAAAAATCTAGACAACAGACTACCTTCCATAATGACTAGGCTACCATCCATTGGAGTAAGAAAGATACCGACAACATACTACCTTCCATAACGACAAGGATATAATCCATTGGAATAACAAAAATCTCGACAACAGACTACCTTCCATAATTACAAGGCTACAATCTATTATAGTAACATAAATCACGACAATAGACTACCTTTCATAAATACAAGGCTACCATCCCTTAGACTAACAAAAATATCAACAACATACTATCTTCCATAATGACAAGGCTAGCATTCCTTAGAGTAACAAAAATCTCGACAATAGACTACCTTCCATAATGACAAGGCTACCATCCATTTGAGTAACAAAGATATCGACAACATACTACCTTAAATAATGACAAGGATACCATCTGTTGGAGTAACAAAAATCTCGACGACAGACTACCTTCCATAATGAATAGGCTACCATCTTTTGGAGTAAGAAAAATATCGACAACATACTACCTTCCATAACGACAAGGATACAATCCATTGTAGTAACAAAAATCTAGAAAACAGACTACCTTCCATAATGGCAAGGCTACCATCCATGGGAGTAACAAAAATCTCGACAACAAACTACCTTCCATAATGACAAGGCTACCATCTATTGGAATAACAAAAATATCAACAAAACACTACCTTTCATAATGACAAGGCTACCATCCATTGGAGTAACAAAAATCTTGACAACAGACTACCTTCCATAATGACAAGGCTACCATCCATTGGAGTAACAAAAATCTCGACAACAAACTACTTTCCATAATGACAAGGCTACCATCCCTTAGAGTAACAAAAATCTAGACAACATACTACCTTCCATAATAACAAGTCTACCATCCATTGGAGTAACAAAGATATCGACAACATACTACCTTCCATAATGACAAGGATACCATCCATTGGAGTAACAAAAATGACGATAACAGACTACCTTCCACAATGACAAGGCTACCATCCATTGGAATAACAAAAATAGCGACAACACACTACCTTCGATAATGACAAGGCTACCATCCAATGAAGTAAAAAAAATCTCGACAACAGACTACCTTCCATAATGACTAGGCTACCATCCATTGGAGTAAGAAAGATATCGACAACATACTAGCTTCCATAAAAACAAGAATACAATCCATTGTAGTAACAAAAATCTCGACAACAGACTACCTTCCATAATGATAAGGCTTCCATCCATTAGAATAACAAAAATCTCGACAATAACCTAACTTCCATAATGACAAGGCTACCATCCCTTAGAGTAACAAAAATCTCGACAACAGACTGCCTTCTATAATGACTAGGCTACCATCCATTGGAGTAACAAAGATATCGATAACAGACTACTTCCATAAAAACAAGGCCACAATCCATTGTAGTAACAAAAATATCCACAACGGACCATCTTCCATAATGACAAGGCTACCATCCAATGTAGTAACAAAAATCTTGACAAGAGACAACATTCCATAATCACAAGGCTACCATCCATTGGAGTAACAAAAATCTCGACAATAGACTAACTTCCATAATGACAAGGCTACCATCCATTGGAATAACAAAAATATCGATAACACACTACCTTCCATAATGACAAGGCTACCATCCATTAGAGTAACAAAAATCTCGATAACAAACTACCTCCCATAATGACAAGGCTACAATCCATTGGAGTAACAAAGATATCGACAACATACTACCTTCCATAAAGACAAGGCTAAAATACATTGTAGTAACAAAAATCTCGACAATAGACAACCTTCCATAATGATAAGGCTACCATCCATTGTAGTAACAAATATCTCGACAATAGACAACCTTCCATAATGACAAGGCTACCATCCATTGGAGAAACAAAAATATCGACAACAGACTAACTTCCTCAATGATAAGGCTACCATCCATTGAATAACAAAAATATTGACAACACACTACCTTCCATAATGACAAGGCTACCATCCATTGGAGTAACAAAAATATCGATAACAAACTACCTCCCATAATGACAAGGCTACAATCCATTGGAGTAACAAAGATATCGACAACATACTACCTTCCATAAAGACAAGGCTACAATCAGTTGTAGTAACAAAAATCTCGACAACAGACAACCTTCCATAATGATAAGGCTACCATCCATTGTAGTAACAAAAATCTCGACAATAGACTACCTTTCATAATGACAAGGCTACCATCCATTGGAGTAACAAAGATATCGACAACATACTACCTTAAATAATGACAAGGATACCATCCATTGGAGTAACAAAAATCTCGACGACAGACTACCTTCCATAATGACTAGGCTACCATCCTTTGGAGTAAGAAAGATATCAACAATAGACAACCTTCCATAATGACAAGGCTACAATCCATTGTAGTAACAAAAATCTCGACAACAGACTACCTTCTATAATGACAAGGCTACCATTCAATGTAGTAACAAAAATCTCGACAACAGACTACCTTCCATAATGAAAAGGCTACCATCCATTGGAGTCACAAAAATCTCGACAACAGACTACCTTCCATAATGACAAGGCTACCATCCATTGGAATAACAAAAATATCGACAACACACTACCTTCCATAATGACAAGGCTACCATTCATTGGAGTAACAAAAATCTCAACAACTGACTACCTTCCATAATGATAAGGCTACCATCCATTGGAGTAACAAAGATATCGACAACATACTACCTTCCATATGACAAGGATACCATCCATTGGAGTAACAAAAATCTCGACAACATAATACATTCCATAATGATAAGGCTACCATCCATTGGAGTAACAAAAATCTCGACAACAAACTACCTCCCTTAATGACAAGGCTACCATCCATTGGAGTAACAAAGATATCGAAAACATACTACCTTCCATAATGACAAGGATACCATCCATTGGAGTAACAAAAATCTCGACAACAAACTACCTCCCTTAATGACAAGGCTACCATCCATTGGAGTAACAATGATATCGAAAACGTACTACCTTCTATTAGGACAAGGCTACAATCCATTGTAGTAACAAAAATCTTAACAACAGATAACCTTCCATAATGACATGGCTACCATCCATTGTAGTAACAAAAATCTCGACAATAGACTACCTTCCATAATGGCAAGGCTACCATCCATTGGAGTAAAAAAAATATCGATAACAGAGTAACTTCCATAATTACAAGGCTACCATCCATTGGAAGAACAAAAATATTAACAACACACTACCTTCCATAATGACAAGGCTACCATCCCTTAGAATAACAAAAATCTCGACAAGAGACTACCTTCCATAATGACAAGGTTACCATCCATTATAGTTACAAAAATATCGACAATAGACTACCTTCCATAATGACAAGGCTTCCATCCATTGGAGTAACAAGAATCTCGACAACATACTACCTTCCATAACGACAAGGATACAATCTATTATAGTAACAAAAATCTAGACAACAGACTACCTTCCATAATGACTAGGCTACCATCCATTGGAGTAAGAAAGATACCGACAACATACTACCTTCCATAACGACAAGGCTATAATCCATTGAAATAACAAAAATCTCGACAACAGACTACCTTCCATAATTACAAGGCTACAATATATTATAGTAACATAAATCACGACAATAGACTACCTTTCATAAATACAAGGCTACCATCCCTTAGACTAACAAAAATATCAACAACATACTATCTTCCATAATGACAAGGCTAGCATTCCTTAGAGTAACAAAAATCTCGACAATAGACTACCTTCCATAATGACAAGGCTACCATCCATTTGAGTAACAAAGATATCGACAACATACTACCTTAAATAATGACAAGGATACCATCTGTTGGAGTAACAAAAATCTCGACGACAGACTACCTTCCATAATGAATAGGCTACCATCCTTTGGAGTAAGAAAAATATCGACAACATACTACCTTCCATAACGACAAGGATACAATCCATTGTAGTAACAAAAATCTAGAAAATAGACTACCTTCCATAATGGCAAGGCTACCATCCATGGGAGTAACAAAAATCTCGACAACAAACTACCTTCCATAATGACAAGGCTACCATCTATTGGAATAACAAAAATATCAACAACACACTACCTTTCATAATGACAAGGCTACCATCCATTGGAGTAACAAAAATCTTGACAACAGACTACCTTCCATAATGACAAGGCTACCATCCATTGGAGTAACAAAAATCTCGACAACAAACTACTTTCCATAATGACAAGGCTACCATCCCTTAGAGTAACAAAAATCTAGACAACATACTACCTTCCATAATAACAAGTCTACCATCCATTGGAGTAACAAAGATATCGACAACATACTACCTTCCATAATGACAAGGATACCATCCATTGGAGTAACAAAAATGACGATAACATACTACCTTCCACAATGACAAGGCTACCATCCATTGGAATAACAAAAATAGCGACAACACAATACCTTCCATAATGACAAGGCTACCATCCAATGAAGTAAAAAAAATCTCGACAACAGACTACCTTCCATAATGACTAGGCTACCATCCATTGGAGTAAGAAAGATATCGACAACATACTAGCTTCCATAAAAACAAGGATACAATCCATTGTAGTAACAAAAATCTCGACAAAAGACTACCTTCCATAATGATAAGGCTTCCATCCATTGGAATAACAAAAATCTCGACAATAACCTAACTTCCATAATGACAAGGCTACCATCCCTTAGAGTAACAAAAATCTCCACAACAGACTGCCTTCCATAATGACTAGGCTACCATCCATTGGAGTAACAAAGATATCGACAACAGCCTACCTTCCATAAAAACAAGGCCACAATCCATTGTAGTAATAAAAATATCGACAACAGACCACCTTCCATAATGACAAGGCTACCATCCAATGTAGTAACAAAAATCTTGACAACAGACTACTTTCCATAATCACAAGGCTACCATCCATTGGAGTAACAAAAATCTCGACAACAGACTAACTTCCATAATGACAAGGCTACCATCCATTGGAATAACAAAAATATCGACAACACACTACCTTCCATAATGACAAGGCTACCATCCATTGGAGTAACAAAAATATCGATAACAAACTACCTCCCATAATGACAAGGCTACAATCCATTGGAGTAACAAAGATATCGACAACATTCTACCTTCCATAAAGACAAGGCTACAATCCATTGTAGTAACAAAAATCTCGACAACAGACAACCTTCCATAATGATAAGGCTACCATCCATTGTAGTAACAAAAATCTCGACAATAGACAACCTTCCATAATGACAAGGCTACCATCCATTGGAGAAACAAAAATATCGACAACAGACTAACTTCCACAATGATAAGGTTACCATCCATTGGAATAACAAAAATATTGACAACACACTACCTTCCATAATGAAAAGGCTACCATCCATTGGAATAATAAAAATCTCGATAACAAACTACCTCCCATAATGACCAGGCTACAATCCATTGGAGTAACAAAGATATCGACAACATACTACCTTCCATAAAGACAAGGCTACAATCCATTGTAGTAACAAAAATCTCGACAACATACAACCTTCCATAATGATAAAGCTACCATTCATTGTAGTAACAAAAATCTCGACAATAGACTACCTTTCATAATGACAAGGCTACCATTCATTGGAGTAACAAAGATATCGACAACATACTACCTTAAATAATGACAAGGATACCATCCATTGGAGTAACAAAAATCTCGACGACAGACTACCTTCCATAATGACTAGGCTACCATCCTTTGGAGTAAGAAAGATATCGACAACATACTACCTTCTATAACGACAAGGATACAATCCATTGTAGTAACAAAAATCTCGACAACAGACTACCTTGCATAATGACAAGGCTACCATCCATTGTAATAACAAAAATCTCGACAATAAACTAACTTTCATAATGACTAGGCTACCATCCATTGGAGTAACAAAGATATCAACAATAGACAACCTTCCATAACGACAAGGCTACAATCCGTTGTAGTAACAAAAATCTCGACAACAGACTACCTTCCATAATGAAAAGGCTACCATCCATTGGAGTCACAAAAATCTCGACAACAGACTACCTTCCATAATGACAAGGCTACCATCCATTGGAATAACAAAAATATCGACAACACACTACCTTCCATAATGACAAGGCTACCATCTATTGGAGTAACAAAAATCTCGACAACAAACTACCTTCCATAATGATAAGGCTACCATCCATTGGAGTAACAAAGATATCGACAACATACTACCTTCCATATGACAAGGATACCATCCATTGGAGTAACAAAAATCTCGACAGTAGACTACCTTATGTAATGACTAGGCTACCATCCTTTAGAGTAACAAAGATATCGATAACAGACTACCTTCCATAACGACAAGGCTACAATCCATTGTAGTAACAAAAATCTCGACAATAGACTACCTTCCATAATGACAAGGCAACCATCCATTGTAATGACAAAAATCTCGACAATAGACTACCTTCCATAATGACAAGGCTACCATCCATTGGAGTAACAAGAATCTCGACAACATACTACCTTCCATAATGACAAGGCTACAATCTATTATAGTAACAAAAATCTCGACAACCGACTATTTTCCTTAACGACAAGGCTACGTTCTATTGTAGTAACAAAAATCTCGACAACAGACTACCTTCCATAATGACATGACTATTATCCATTGTAGTGACAAAAATCTCAACAATATACTACCTTTCATAATGATAAGGCTACCATCCATTGGAATAACAAAAATCTCCACACTAACTTCTTTCCATAATGACAAGGCTACCATCCCTTAGAGTAACAAAAATCTAGACAACAGACTACCTTCCATAATGACAAGGCTACCATCCATTGGAGTAACAAAGATATCGACAACATACTACCTTCAATAATTACAAGGATACCATCCATTGGAGTAACAAAAATGACGACAACAGACTACCTTCCATAATGACAAGGCTACCATCCATTGGAATAAGCAAAATATCGACAACAAACTACCTTCCATAATGACATGGCTACCATCCAATGGAGTAACAAAAATATCGACAACAAACTAACTTCCAAAATGACTAGGCTACAATCCATTGGAGTAAGAAAGATATCGACAACATACTACCTTCCATACGACAAGGATACAATCCATTGTAGTAACAAAAGTCTCGACAATAGATTACCTTCCATAATGACAAGGCTTCCATCCATTGGAATAACAAAAATATCGAAAATAAACTAACTTCTATAAAGACAAGGCTACCATCCCTTAGAGTAACAATAATCTCGACAACAGACTACCTTCCATAATGACTAGGCTACCATCCATTGGAGTAACAAAGATATTGACAACAGACTACCTTCAATAACGACAAGGATACAATCCATTGTAGTAACAAAAATCTCGACAACAGACTACCTTCCATAATGACAAGGCTACCATCCAATGTAGTAACAAAAATCTCGACAACAGACTACATTCCATAATGATAAGGCTACCATCCATTGGTGTTGCAAAAATCTCGACAACAGACTAACTTCCATAATCACAAGGCTACCATCCATTGGAATAACAAAAATATCGACAACACACTACCTTCCATAATGACAAGGCTACCATCCATTGGAGTAACAAAAATTTCAACAACAAACTACCTCCCATAATGACAAGGCTACCATCTATTTGAGTAACAAAGATATCGAAAACATACTACCTTCCATTAGGACAAGGCTACAATCCATTGTAGTAGCAAAAATCTTAACAATAGACAACCTTCCATAATGACATGGCTACCATCCATTGGAGTAACAAAAATATCCACAACAGACTAACTTATATAATGACAATGCTACCATCCATTGGAGTAACAAAAATATCCACAACAGACTAACTTATATAATGACAATGCTACCATCCATTAGAATAACAAAAATATTGACAACACACTACCTTCCATAATGACAAGGCTACCATCCCTTAGAGTAACAAAAATGTCGACAACAGACTACCTTCCATAATGACAAGGCTACCATCCATTGAAGTAACAAAGATATCGACAACATACTACCTTAAATAATTACAAGGATACCATCCATTGGAGTAACAAAAATATCGACGTCAAACTACCTTCCATAATGACTAGGCTACCATCCTTTGGAGTAACAAAGATATCGATAACAGACTACCTTCCATAACGACAAGGATACAAGCCATTGTAGTAACAAAAATCTCGACAGTAGACTACCTTCAATAATGAAAAGGCTACCATCCATTGTAGTGACAAAAATATCGACAATAGACTACCTTCCATAATGACAAGGCTACCATCCATTGAAGTAACAAGAATCTCGACAACATACTACCTTCCATAATGACAAGGCTACAATCTATTATAGTAAGAAAAATCTCGACAACAGACTACCTTCCATAACGTCAAGGCTACAATCTATTGTAGTAACAAAAATCTAGACAACAGACTACCTTCGATAATGACAAGGTTACCATCCATTGTATTTACAAAAATCTCGACAATATACTACCTTCTATAATGACAAGGCTACAATCTATTATAGTAACAAAAATCTTGACAATAGACTACATTTCATAATGATAAGGCTACCATACATTGGAATAACAAAAATCTAGACAACAAACTACATTCCATAATGACAAGGCTACCATCCATTGGAGTAACAAAGATATCGACAACATACTACCTTCCATAATTACAAGGATACCATCCATTGGAGTAACAAAAATGACGACAACAGACTACCTTCCATAATGACAAGGCTACCATCCATTGGAATAACCAAAATATCGACAACACACTACCTTCCATAATGACATGGCTACCATCCAATGGAGTAACAAAAATATCGACAACAAACTACCTTCCATAATGACTAGGCTACAATCCATTGGAGTAAGAAAGATTTCGACAACATACTACCTTCCATACGACAAGGATACAATCCATTGTAGTAACAAAAATCTCGACAACAGATTACCTTCCATAATGACAAGGCTTCCATCCATTGGAATAACAAAAAGTTGGACAACAAACTAACTTACATAAAGACAAGGCTACCATCCATTGGAATAACAAAAATATCGAAAACACACTACCTCCCATAATGACAAGGCTACCATCCATTGGAGTAACAAATATATCGACAACATATTACCTTCCATATATACAAGGCTACAATCCATTATAGTAACAAAAATATCAACAACAGACAACCTTCCATAATGACAAGGCTACCATCCATTGGAGTAACAAAGATATCGACAACATACTACCTTCCGTAATGACAAGGATACCATCCATTGGAGTAATAAAAATGACGACAACAGACTACCTTCCATAATGACAAGGCTACCATCCATTGGAATAACAAAAATCTAGACAACAAACTACCTTCCATAATGACAAGGCTACCATCCATTAGAGTAACAATGATATCGACAACATACTACCTTCCATAATGACAAGGATACCATCCATTGGAGTAAAAAAAATGACGACAATAGACTACCTTGCATAATGACAAGGCTACCATCTATTGGAATAACAAAAATATCGACAACACACTACCTTCCATAATGACAAGGCTACCATCCAATGGAGTAACAAAAATCTAGACAACAGAGTACCTTCCATAATGACTAGGCTACCATCCGTTGGAGTAAGAAAGATATCAACAACATACTACCTTCCATAATGACAAGGATACAATCCATTGTAGTAACAAAAATCTCGACAACAGACTACCTTCCATAATGACAAGGTTTCCATGCATTGGAATAACAAACATCTCGACAATAAACTAACTTCCATAATGACAAGGCTACCATCCCTTAGAGAAACAAAAATATCGACAACAGACTACCTTCCATAATGACTAGGCTACAATCCATTGGAGTAACAAAGATATCGACAACAAACTACCTTCCATAACGACAAGGATACAATCCATTATAGTAACAAAAATCTCGACAACAGACTACCTTCCATAATGACAAGGCTACTATCCAATGTAGTAACAAAAATCTCGACCACAGACTACCTTCCCTAGTGACAAGGCTACCATCCATTGGAGTAACAAAAATCTCGACAACAGACTACCTTCCATAATGACAAGGCTACCATCTATTGGAATAACAAAAATATCGATAAGACACTACCTTGCATAATGACAAGGCTACCATCCATTGGTGTAACAAAAATCTCTACAACAGACTACCTTCCATAATGACAAGGCTACCATCTATTGGAATAACAAAAATATCGACAACACACTACCTTGCATATTGACAAGGCTACCATCCATTGGAGTAACAAAAATCTCGAAAACAGACTACCTTCTATAATGACTAGGCTACCATCCTTTGGAGTAACAAAGATATCGATAGCAGACTACCTGCCATAACGACAAAGCTCCAATCCATTGTA